>JASCZW010005766.1:0-140137 GCA_034211315.2 Aedes japonicus | reverse complement strand
TTATACGCATCCACAATGCTGACTTAAATCGGTCAAATCAGTTACTAGGAAAGCAAAACTTTTTGCTATCCTAATACAGTGAAACCATTGTCACATCTTTGTGTATGGCCCCAACAGAATCTTTACTGTTGGTTCAAATCAAAGATCAAAACATGTTTATTTTCCTAATGTAGTGAACCACCGTTACACTTTGTGGGTGACCCTCAACTGTTTAAAAAATGTTTATTTTTTTCAATAATGTAAACCACCATCATATTTTGTGGGTCGTCTGAATAGCGTCCTTACTGTTGATTTAAATCAGGTTGAATCTGGTCTAAAGCGTTTTTTTCTTCTCCTTGTTTTTCCATCAAAGTAAACCACCATCACAGTTTTTGAGTGATTTTTACAGCATATTTACTGTGGGTTTAAATCGGGTAAAATCTACTATAAGGCGTAATTAAAAAAATGTGTTTGTCCAATGAAGTAATCCACCATCACACTTTGTGAGTGGCTTCAACAGCATCCGTACTGTAAGTTTAAACCGGTTCAAATGGATTCTCAGTAGTAGTTTTTTTTAGGATGGTACCCAGTATCTCCTATGTGGAGTACATAAATACTTCTTTAATAGGTTCTCGTAGACATCTGTTGTGTATCTTTTAAACTGACAATATTTTCGCAAATCTGGCATTCTATTTAAATATATATATCTATTTGATATCTTTAATCGCTTTTTTCTTATTTTAACTTGAGAACCTTCATAGAACCTATTAGCTGCCATCAAAACCAGGATACTGCCAAATGGCCACAGCTGTCAAACTTCACTGTGATATCATGGTTGTTTTTTGTTGTTCTGCTTTGTTCGATTCTCTGCTCTTCTGATTCATTTAATAGTAAGTAATATCTAAGAAAAAAGTTCTAGTATTGCGGGAAATTTTGTTTGATAGCAAAATATAAAAAATATGGTTTGTTTATAGCTTATCATGCTTAAAATCGTATGCGCATTTAATTTTATGGTGAATATTGGCACGGTAAGAGCCGAAAATAAATGAGCCTCGGAGATTATGCGAGTTTACATCAACAAAAACGAAATTGAAACAAATATATTCGATAAATTAATCATGAAATTCCTTCAAATTTATGGAATTCAATAAGGTTATCTAAATGAATGCCAAAATTGGTCTCTGATCTATAGTTTATTTGTTTTACATTTAAAATTTGGTGTATTTATTTTCCCAAATTTCAATTATTCCATATATTTCAATATGGCGATTGGAAGAAACCACACTTTTGCCGAAAAGCCATTTTATCTTCGCAATAGCTATTATATCCTCAATGCAAATTTGCCGTTTAATGCATTTACTGGAAGCAAAATGAATTTAAAATGCTTTTTTAGATGACCTTAATAAGATAATTTGAATGAGCCCTAAAACGGCATTTCAAAACAGCATTTTATGAGTTCATAAAGTCAAAATAAAACCTTTAATAGGAGTAAAGGGAATTTTGGCAGTCAAGGTTTTAAGATCATTGTAAAGAAGCTGTGTAGGTTCTGACAAACCTGACTAAAATTTAAAACCTATTGGCACCACTTACTGCCATAATAAAACCAAATTGATTTCTCGTGGCTTTTATAAAACTTTAATAAAACTTGTTACTTGGGAATCATACCTTAATTAAGCCCAGGGAGTCGAAAAATTTTACTTAACGAAAAATTCCTAGACCACACCGGGAATGAAACCAAGATACCTCCAGCAAGATGTGCTAAGTTTGAGATCACCAGTTATTTCACATTGAGGATGTATGTTAGTCGCAAGCATCATCTGTTGCTTCTCTGAGTAATTACAGCTGATCTGGCTCATGCTCGTGCTCAAATCATTAATTTTTACCTTCAATGCAATACATAAACTGAACTATGCTCTAATCAAGAGACTTTAAGAGGCAACTACACAGAAAAAAATAATGAGTTTTGACTGGCGCGTAAAATTTCCTATAATTTAATATAGTGGAATCCAGGTTAAAGAAAGAAGATGACACCGAGTGGTGATAAATCTGACGGCTCCCATGTTAAAGTATAGGACGAACATATTAAAATGCTTCTAAAAAATTTAAATGAAATTCTAATAAAAAACGGTTTGTTGTATGATGGAAGAAAAATCCAAAACTGCTAAAAAGGGGCATTATTATTATTTTATTTTTATTTTGCTGAAATTGTCTTTATTGAATAGTAGAAAAAGGTTTTGGATTTTTCTTTCAACATACAACAAACCGCTTATAAGTAGAATTTCATTTGAATTTTTTAGAAGCATTTTAATATGTTCGTCCTATACTTTAACATGGGAGCTGTCAGATTTATCACCACTCGGTGTCTTCTTCTTTTTTCGACCTGGATTTTTCCATCAAGCCAAAGGAAGCGTAAACAACGAAATTTTTTGCAATCTTGCAATTTTATGCGCCATATTACAATGTTGGCAACCTTTCATACAACAGACTAGATTCATTCGTTATCTCGTTTAAATTTACTTGAAATATCTTATTAACTTTATCATGAAACTTTATATGAAATATCCCATTAACATTAAAATGTATTACCAGCCGAAATATAGTGATAAACTTTTATTATCAGAATATTGTTGGATAAAACTGTACAGAAAAAAAAATTACTTTTAACAATCGCGTAAACTTTTCCCTCGTTTAATTGCAAGTCAAACGAGGTGTAAACAACGAAATTGTTTGAAATGTTTCATTCGTCATACCACAATGTTTGAAATCTCTCATATAACAGGCTGGGTTCAGGCGTTATCTGACTTAAATTTACATGAAACATTCTATAGTTTTCTGCCATATCCAGCATTCCCTTTATGTGCATTAGATAACGCAGAAAATTCAATGTGTTATCTAATGCACATAAGGGAATGCTAGATTTGACAGAAATTAATGGGATATTTCATGTAAATTTAAGCCAGATAACGCCTGACTCTAGTCTATTGTATGAAATATTGCAAACATTGTTGTATGGCGCATGAAAGATTGCACACTATTTCGTTGTTTACGTCTGCTTCGGCTTGGAATTAAACGAGGGGAAATTTTATGCATTTCATATTATTATTTATTTTTTTCTGAGCAGCTATGAACGTTTACTAAAAAATATCCTTTGCAGATGAAAATAATGAATTTCAACAAGCGCGAAAAATTTCCCCTGGTTTAATTCCCAGCTAAAGAAGGCGTAAACAACGAAATTGTTTGCAATCTTTCATGCGCCATACAACAATGTTTGCAATATTTCGTACAATAGACTAGATTCAGGCGTTATCTGGCTTAAATTTACAAGAAATATCCCTTTATTTTCTTCCAAATCTAGCATTCCCTTTATGTGCATTAGATGACGAAAAAAATCAATGTTTCTTTTTATCTGTGCAATACAATCCAATGTTTAGTACAATTTGATGAAATTCACATCCCTCAATCTCCTCTTTTACCACTAGCATCATCTGACAAAACGCTTGATCCATTCATTACCAAATAGAAGAAAAAAATGAATCACAATATCGCACTCAAAAGAGCAAGTAGATTTAGTACACCCACCTAATCCACTTGATGTCTCAATCAATGCAATCCATCCTCTGAAGTACGCCAAAGCCAGCCGCATCAGAAAGCATCGCTCGATCGCACTCCGCCCGGCTGTGAAAAACACTCCACAACCAAATTCGTCCAAGAGACTTGAACGCATGTTCACGAAAGGAACCCCCCAAAATCGCTGTTACCCGTTGTCGCCACCCCGTCATCGCCGGACAGCTCGCCGACCAGAAAACCTAGGGCGATGATTGATGGCGCCAATTAATGTTGATCAGACCGATAGAGACACATTCGAACTCCCGCTAATAAAACCACCAATCGGGGTGGACACCGCCTGAAAAATTCGGTAGCATCTTAAGATGCTTCAATATTTGGGTTAAACAGAAACATTTGAACCGTAGCATCATAATTTTATCGTTGAGGTGGACAAAAGTTAGGTGCTTACTTACCTACACAGGCAAGGGTGAAACTGTTTTCGCAACGAAGCGTCTTGACTTTTCTGCAGGAATTTCCGATGGAGGAAAAGGCCCATTAAGTCTGAAAGATCACTGCGCTGTACTTGTAAGCCATCCACTCGGGGAATGGTTCACCATTGAAGACGTTGGCAACAAAGTCCGAAGGGTCATTGCCAACTTCACTGACTGCAGCAAGTATCGGATAATAAGGAATTTTTAATTCCCGGGCAGGCGGTGGGTTTTTCGGAAGGTACCAGAATAGACACGTCAGTGAGTTTATCGTTTTGCGGCGGGCGAAGGAAGGGGCATAGTTGTAAAAGCCTGTAATAACACTTTGTTAGTATACTATTGGAGGAGGTGGAAATAAGATGCTGCATGTTAGTCACGTACAAAACAAATCAAAAGTTCATCTCATCTAGTTCGGAACAACCCGCGTACGATGCTTCGCCTCATGAATATTGTAAGTAATAAGGGTTCAAGCAGCGTGTTTCACGCGGTTAATGACTCAATGGAGTCGGAACTGTAGGTTTGAGAAGCTTCTGAAAAACAGTTGAAGCCACGCGGGCGAGGCATGTTTGTGTGAGTGCTGAGGGGTGGTTGAAGTTGAAAAGTTTAATTTTAGAACTATCAATCGCTTAATCAGTGCTAAAATGTGCATTGACTTTGGTCCGCTTGAGCATGGAGCTGGGTTCCTCTCGGCAGCAGGCAACCAGAAACTCCTACGTCTGCGCATTTAATTTGATAATTACCGATTGTCTTTATAGCCCCCGGTTCAAATAGTTCCCGGTAGATCGGATGGAAAAACTCATTATAACCATTAATGGGTATTGAGTGAGCATGTTCTGCGCATCGTGCTGCCTGCGCAAATTAAACAAACTGTAAACAAAGAAGACATAGCTGGAATGCTAAAAGCGCTGTAAAACTGGAATATCAATACCAGCATCAGCGATAACTGAACAGGAAGGCCCAAACACATTAGATGTGTCATTTCGCACCTACTTCGTCACCCTTAGTCGAAATCAGCGGCGAGCGGCGGTTGCTGCACTTGTTGTGCCACTTCCATCGCTTTAATAAACCGTGCCTTGCATTAACATAAAACTATCATTCGATTATTCCGTCGTCAATGGGAGCTTTTAGGCCCCGTTTCAATTCGCTGACATAATGTTGTTATGAAGATTTTTATGTTTTCTTTTTTTGCGGATTCACTCTCACTCCCCATCAACCATCATCAGCTCACCATCGATTTTTGATTTAATTTGGCGATCGAAATCTTAGTTTCTGTTTTCCCATCGCATGAGGAAGCAATGTTTTGTCCAGAAATTTAGTTGAAGGTCGGAGGATCAAGTCTGTGATCAGGCTGTGATGGATGGACAACGGGACAAAGTATGTCATGGACACGGATCATGCGCGGATAAATCACGAGGGGCATAAATTTGAAAAACTTCATCCCCCTCGATTCTGTTACTGTGATTGCTCTTTGCTTACGATTTTCTCAGGGCAGTGTCCCAACAATCAATGACACAGTCGCGGTGAAATTTAATCCTTGAAGCGATCGTGCATCACAGGAAATCAATCGCGATGATGGTTGCATTACCATTTAATTACATCAGGGTGATTTATCTCTCCACGACTGCATATTGACATGGATCAATTTATTCTGCTCGATGTGACACCTTTCGTGGTGCACACAAAGTGATTATTTCGTAGATCCGCGTTTGAATTGGATGAGGCAATCAAACAAAATTAGATATAGTGATTTGTGACGGCACTTGTAGGACACAAGTGTCCTAAGTCCAAAACTAGACCAGTTTGAAAATGTGATGATGTGAGCAAAGAGTATAGTTCCATACAACTTTGTAGTCCGAACAAAGCATTAAACGCTGGCCAAACAATTAGAACAGTTGGGAGGACCCAACTTAGCTCAGTCGGTAAAGACGCAGCTAAATAGCAACACCATGCTGGAGGTGGCTGGGTTCGATTCCTGGTCTGGTCTTTGGAAAATTTATCGACTCCCTGGGCATCCCGAGTAGCACACATGTTGCCATTATGTTGAGAAAACATAAATGTGCCTTTGTAAGTCATAATCAAGTTGCTGCAACTTATTATGATCGTGGTGTGCTACTTGGGATATAGGGTACACAGATAACAAGAAACATTGAATTTTTGGCATTATCTAATGCACATAAAGGAAATGCTATATTTGGCATGAAATATTTCATGTAAATTGAAGCCGGATAACACCTGAATCTAGCCTGTTGTATCAAAGATTGTAAAAATTGTTGTATGGCGCATGAAAGATTGCAAACAATTTCGTTATATATGCCTCATTTCGCTTAGAAAAAGGGGAAATTTTACGCGCTCGTTAAAATTCATATTTTTTTCTGTGTATGATTGTACTTGCCACACAATCATACCAATGCACAAAGGGTACCTGGCATCGAAAGCTCTCAATTAATAACTGTGGAAGTGCATTTAGAACACTAAGTATATTACTCGAGCAACCACAAGTCGTATAACAGTGTTCAAATAGTATCGTATATTCCTATATTTTTAATCAAAATCGCAATTAACTGTGATCTTTATCGTATTATATTCAAATTAAATCGTAAAAAGTGCAAATTTTCGACTTATATACGATGTGTCATTTATTCATCGTACTGCGTCACAAACTAAATCGGATATACATCGCAAAGCTTCTTAAATCGAATTTGTAATTACATATTAAATCGTATACGATATCAAATCAAGTCGTAAAAGAAAACAATGGAATTTGCACGTATAAGCCATATTTTTGCATTTTATACGATTTGTTTACTAACATATATGTTTGTATATCATAAAAACAACTTTCATTATACGCGCATTTTGGTTGTCTGGGTAGTTTATAGAACACTAAACAATAAGATAATTATGAAAGCAATAAGCTTGAAACGCCAAACAAGAAGAAGAAGGCACTTAAAACATGTTGTAGGCCTAAATTGTTGATATTTTTCTTGTCGATTATTAAAGGGTGATACGGTCAAAATTTGGTCAAGGGAAAACGCGTGTAAATCGGTGAAATCGTTTATTTAAAAAATCAAATTAAATTTCTTTTTCAAGTTCAATTAGTATAAAATTCAGGAAAAATATTCAGTTAGGCTTCCGCTTTTCCAAATCCGAATTGCCGAGCCTTACGCTTGACCCCTGCCATCAGATTTTGTACAGCCACCTTGTCCACCTTCTTCGCCGCAGAAAGCCAGTTTGCCTTGAACTGCTGCTCGTCCTTAGCAGTTTTTTTGGTCTTCTTTAGGTTCCGCTTGACAATAGCCCAGTATTTCTCAATTGGGCGGAGCTCTGGCGTGTTGGGAGGGTTCTTGTCCTTGGGAACCACCTGCACGTTGTTGGCGGCGTACCACTCCATGGCCTTTTAACCGTAATGGCAAGATGCCAATCCGGCCAAAACAGTACGGAACAACCGTGTTTCTTCAGGAAAGGCAGCAGACGTTTATTCAAACACTCTTTCACGTAAATTTCTTGGTTGACAGTCCCGGAAGCTATGAAAATGCTGCTTTTCAAGCCACAGGTACAGATGGCTTGCCAAACCAGATATTTCTTTGCGAACTTTGACAGTTTCGTGTGCTTGAAAATATTTGCTACCTTTCCCTTCCTTTTGCCGTATAAAACTCCTGTCCCGGAAGCTGCTTGTAGTCGGCTTTGACGTAGGTTTCGTCGTCCATTACCACGCAGTCAAACTTCATCAGCATCGTCGTGTACAGCCTCCGGGATCGCGCTTTGGCCGTCGTATTTTGTTTATCATCGCGATTTGGAGTCACTACCTTCTTGTAAGTCGATAGTTCGGCTCGTTTTTTGGCTCGATGCACGGTTGTAGACGATACACCCAGCTTATTTGCGGCATCTCGGAGAGATAGGTTAGGGTTTCGCTTGAAACTACCGGCATCTCTCTTTGTCGTCTCAGCGGCTTCCGGTTTTCGATTTCCCCCCGATCCAGACTTCCTGGCTGTCGACAAACGTTTCCCAAACACTTTAATAACATTTGTAACGGTTGATTTGGCAACTTTTAGCGATTTTGCCAACTTTGCGTGCGAGTAGCTCGGATTTTCGCGATGCGCGAGCAAAATTTTGATACGCTGCTCTTCTTGCTTGGACGGCATTTTGACAACTGAAGAGTGAATTCCAAAATCAAAATAGGAGCAACATTTTACACACACACACACACACACACACCTTCAAAATGAGGGGTGTTCAGGTTTTTTAAATGCAAAATTGAAAGAAATACGTCAAGTTGATATTGACCAAATTTTGACCGTATCGCCCTTTACTATAATATGAAGATTGACTTCGGTCTTCCCTTAGCTAAGCAACAACATGTACTGAACATTAGTTTCCGTTTATAATACGAAATCGAAGGCAGAACTACACGGGAAATAATGTGTCCTTCAAAACGAGAAAAACAGGTAATGATTTAATGAATATGTTGAGTTTTTATGTTATGAATATACACCATGTACAATATTCATAATATCATGCACCATTTTCCCGCCGGAATGAAATCATGAATAAATCGGGTCAAACTATGAGCTGAATTTCTGATACTGAAAACTTTAATAATTAATCTGGCAAATCTACTTTATCGAATCTGAATGTAAAAAAAAATAATCCAACGTTAGGATTCGAACCTAGTGTGGATGTGGAGTTATTCTCGAAAAGAATCTTGACTAATGAAGCTGATTACACAACTTTAGATTAGAGGCAAAACAAGCATTCCTAAGTTCATGACTCGCATAATGAAACCATGAAAAAGAGTCATCAATCCATAAAATAAGATGATAGTTCGTTTCTTGTTTTTTTTATTCATGAAAACAGAAACGGATTTGTTTCCGTGTAACAAATCTATTCGTTGTTTTCACACGCGCAACTGTTAAAAGCACGAAGCATTTGTTGAAAAAGAACATTCGTTCATTGTACGAAAACAATACAAAGAGCTACACTCCCGTTTTATTTTACTCAATTTTTGAGTACAATTGTACACTATCTCTTTTTCTCTCTTGGACATGTTACTCAATTTTCGTTCAATTGTGGATCAACTCAATTTTTGAGTCAAGTCGAGTTATTAGTACGAGACACTGAAGAAGTCTGCACATTGTAGACGAAATACGCGTATCTGTCGAAGATAAGCAAAGGTAGTTGGAATTAAATGGAAGATACTAATTCTTCTTCTAATTTCTAGATAATTGAGTAACATTTCCGTGAGAGAACACTTCCCGAAACCTAATGTGAAGATTTTCGATTTATTCCGGACTCAACTCATTCGAAAGCACGTGGAAATGATCGTTTGTGAAAGCATCCATTATGTGCAGTCGCCGTCGGTAAGTAACTACACGGAGGCAAAGAAGAATGCTAAGATGGAACAGTTGGTACAAATATTTTTTCATTTCAGTGTCCTTTAAAAAAATTAAAAACGGTCCCTTTCGAATGAGCACTTCCCAGTTAACGGGCTGACAGATCTTGTTATGCTTATGCCGTTCCCTCGTTGTGCAAACAAAGACCAAAGTACCTTGAATACAAGGTGAAGTATATTGCCAGATGTCATTGTATTCTCGCATATACGGTCATTCGAGCTTACTCAATGTAAAGTCAATTTTACTTAATTTTATAAATATGTCTAAAACGTCAAATGCTGAGTAATCGTATTTTTTGAATTTGATTTATTGTTTTTCAAAACGCAAGAAAACTGCGTCAAACTCAATTTTGAGATAGCTACATATAATTTTTTTAAATAATATAAAATCGGTCGGACAACGTCGTTCTCAATTTGCGCTTCGATAGCTCATTTAAAATCTAAATGGTATTGTTGGGATTTGTTGATTTTTAATAGTATATTACATTACAGATAAACCAACAATTTTCAAAACTGTCGGCGTAACTGGCCTAAAAATATCAAAATTTGATACGATCTGTTTGGACATGGACGGAATTTCGCAGTCATATTCAGTATAACAGAATACGTATTTTGGCATAAGGATATATTGTTTTGACTCAAAAGTAACTTTTGAGAAGGGCTTACGTGTTTTTGATAGAACAGTTTAAGGGAAACAGTAACTCTGACATTGTTCGTTATAGAGAAAAAGTGTCTGAGAAGAAATGGTAGGGAGTCAAAATGCCCATAAAAAAATAAACAATGAAAAAAATAAAATTTATATGAAAAAATCATAATTAGAAATTCTTAATATCAACTTTTGAAAGATTTTTCTAAAATTAATTTATGTGTATCAAAAGTATTTTTCAATACCAAAATAGGAATGCATGTACAAGTAAAAGAACTTTTGCATGCAAAATAACATCAAATCTCTAATCGAAATGTTCATATAAATGATAACCGTAACCGTTTTCGAGATATTTTGAGCTGACTTTCGTGAGTGCCTAAAAACTTAAGAAACACGCCCTTTTCATAAGTTATTCGAGATGGCCATCACTAAAACTATGTTTATTTGAACAAACATGGATATTCCAACAACTTTTTCTTTGACTTTTACACGATTGGGCTTATAAAGGGTGTTTCGATCAAAATTTTGTCAAATAGTAATGTGTGTGAGTCGATCAAAGTTTTTATTAATAAGTCAAATTCTATTTCTTTTTCAAGTTAAGTTAATATAGAATACAGGGGAAATATACAGCTCATCATTTTTTTAACGAATGCGAATTGCCGGGTCTCTCGTTTAACACCTGCCATAAGATTTTGTACAGTCCCCTTGTATACTTTATTCGCCGCAGAACGCCATTTTGCCTTGAGCTGTTTTTCGCTCACAACAGCTTTTGGAGTCTTCTTAAGGTTCCGCTTGACGATGGCCCAATATTGTTCGATTGGGTTGGGGTTCCACTCGAAACAGCGGGCTACTTTTTTTGTCGTCGCTGTGGCCTCCGGCTTTCGATTTCCCCCCGATCTAGCTGTTCTGGCTGTCGACAAACGTTCACCGAACACTTTTAATACGTTGGTGAGAGTAGATTTATTCATATTCAGCAATTTTTCCAACTTGGCGTGAGAGTAGTTTGGATTTTCGCCATGCACGTGCAAAATTTTGATGCATTGCTTCTTTTCCTTTGCCGACATTTTGATAAGTGAAGTGCTAATCTCAAAATAAAAAAAAGGCATGATGCTACACGCACACATCTTCGAAATGAGGGGCGTGCAAAAATTTTAATGCACGATGAAAGGAAATACATCTAGTTTAAGTCGACCAAAATTTGATCGAAACACCCTTTAGTGGTTTTTTTAAGACATTCTTCCATGTAAATTTGTCCATTTATGGTGCCAGTCATGATGGAAATGTCACTTCTGAGAAACTTCTTTCGAAGCTTTCACAGTTGATTTTTCTTCAAATGTTCAGCAATATTTCCTCTTTGAACCGATGATTCTAGAATGATAGGCAAAACGAGCTCTCTATCAGATCGTATTAGCTAATGCGTACACAGAGAAGACCTATCTTGGTAGCATTTTTCTTTTCGATAATTACTATACATGAATAATTTCGGTCCATCCTTAGCTCAGTCAGTAAAAGCGCCGCTACAAAGCAACAACATATTCGAGGTAACTGGATTCGATTCCTGTTTGGTCTATGCATTTACCGTAAAATGTTTTTGGCATCGATAATCGTCAATTAAAAATTCTGGAAGTGTATTAATAACACTAAGTTGAGAGCATACATTAAGCTTACTGTAAAAGCAAAAATCTTGATATGTTAATGAATGAATGTTCTGGGCTGAGGTCATGTCCGGCCAAAATACGTCATCATCCTTTGCGTGATAACTTCCGTCAGGCAATTTGTACTGTACATATATCTCGCCGTTCACAAAAATCCACAAAGTAAAGAACAGCGGTTTGGCTGAGCCACAGAAGGACCTTCTTTGGAAACTTTTTTTTGGTAGATATATTTGACATCAACGTTTACCTCCTGGGTGTCCTTGGTTACCCCTGCCAGTCGTTGTCGTCCAGCATCAAGTAGGTCTCGCCATTCATTATGACCACGCCATCCCGCTTCGTCGGAGAGATGTTTTACACCACCACCAGCTCTTTCTGGGTAATTGCCTACTGCTCAAACACGGCCGGCCTCGACTGACGCTTCCGCATAACAATGTCCATCCTTCCCAGGTAGTTCTTCACCGTTTGATCTCTAACCTCATCTTCAGCTTCAGCAGCACTTTAACTTCTAACCAGGCTTCCGTTCAACGCTCGCGCCTTTCTCCAAAAGGGAGAGGATGTTGTAAATGCTAGATCGGCTATGTCTGGTGGACACAAAGTGCCTCATGATATCCATCTTTTTCGGTCCGGGGTGGAGCTGTCAGTACGAATAAACCATCTGGTTAATGTGTTCGATTGTATTCGCCATGGCTGCTGCAAATCAACTGATAACGCTGTCAATTGTTTTTCTGTACACAGCAGGGTTGCTTCGATTGGCGATGCGTAGATGGATTCACCACCAGGTGGCAGGATATTTGCATAAAAAATTGGTCCATTAAAGGAGGTTCTGAATTTAATAACAGTTGGTAGTTATCGAAAAGAATCATGAAAAATTTCAGATGCGTATATTTTTGGCATAAGGCCCCTCTTATTTGTTGATTGGAGTATTGGAGTATTGGCGTGCTCATAGTAAGACAAATGCCATCTGGTGCCTGGTTTCTGAAACATATATTTGTATACAATGTTTGCTTCTGCTTTAAAAGTTTGACATCAGATAGTGCAGGGTGGAAAAATGGACTGCAAGCGAAATCGAACTTTACCGTTGTATTTGCAAAGTAAGTGACATTGTCAGATATTGGCGATTATTGAGAAAGAAGAAAATACCGATCTTTGATCGATCATACTTTACGGAGGTGGAGGGAGCCTGGTGCAATTGAAATCAAGACCAAACCTAGTCGTCTTCGTAGTGTTTTAACTCGAAAGTTTGTGAAAGCGGCACTTGATCGAATTCGTTGAACTCAACCATAAAATAAAAACCATCCAAATGTACTTGAAGAAGAATTTTGATTAAGAGCCCAAGAAAAATATGCTTACCTTAGCAATCAGACTAAGGCCGGCGTGGCCTCTGCTGTACACAGAAGTTGTCTCCATTCTATTCGGTCCATGGCTGTCACTCGCCAGCCTCGCTGTCTGCGGAAGGTCCGTAGGTCGCCTACTACTTGATCGATCCACCTTGCTCGTTGCGCGCCTCTTCTTCTTGTACCTGTCGGTTCGTTTTCGAGAACCATTTTCACAGGACTGTCGTCCGACATTCTTACGACATGCCCAGCCCATCGTAGTCGACCGATTTTTGCGATGTGTACGATGGGAGGTTCTCCCAGCAACTGGTGCAATTCGTGGTTCATTCGCCTCTTCCACGTTCCGTCTTCCATCTGCACTCCACCGTAGATGGTACGCAGCACCTTCCGTTCAAAGACTCCAAGGGCGCGTTGGTCCTCCACTAGCAATGTCCATGTTTCGTGGCCGTAGAGAGCTTATTAATGCCTTGTAGATGGTCAACTTTGTGGTTCGATCTTAGCGTCCTTAGGAGTCTAAAGTAGGCACGATTGCCAGCCACAATGCACCTTTGTATTTCTTTGCTGGTGTCGTTATCGGCGGTCGCCAATGCGCCCAGACACACGAATTCGTCTACTCCCTCGATTTCATCACTGTCGATCTAAACTCGTGCTAGGAGGCTAACAGTGTAACGGGAATCTTATTTGTACTATGGCGTGACATTATCACGCATACGGTACTTATGTTCATGTTCAACTGTTATTACTTCAGAGTCTAGTTATTCGTTTATTTCTTTATTTATTCATTATTTATTTATTTATTTATTAACTAATAAATTAATTAATTAATTAATTAATTAATTAATTTATTAAGTAATTAATTAATTAATTAATTATTTAATTAATTAATTTATTTACTTATTTATTTATTCACTTATTTATTTATTTATTTATTTATTGATTTACTTATTAGACTTGAAACAAAGGCAGACCATTTTGTAACATTTAACAATGCTGGTTATATACAAGCATCATGTGGTTTAGTGTTCCAAATTTAGCATAATTTGTTGTTAATTCAAAGTCTACTTATTAATTTATTTATGTATACATAAAATTACATACATATTTACATAACATTGCATAATTTATTTATTTATTTATTTATTTATTTATTTATTAATTTATTAACTTATTAATTTATTTATTTTTATAGTTATTTATTTATACATATATATTTTTATTTTATATATTTATTTATATAATTGTTGTTTTTTGTTTATTTATATATTTATTTATTTATTGATTTATTTATTTATTTATTTATTTATTAATTTTTTTATTTATTAATTTATTTATTTATTTATTTATTTATTTATTTAGTTATTTATTTATGTTTTTATTTATTTATTTATTTATTTATTTATGTATTTATTTATTTCTTTATTTATTTATTTATTTGTTAATTTGTACTGATGAAGATTTTATATATTTGGTCGATCAAAATTTGGTCGATTTAAACATGACGTATTTCCTTTCATCGTGCATTAAAAAATATTGCATACCCCTCAGTTTGAAGATGTGTGCATGTAGCATCATGCCTCTATTTTGATTTAGAGACCAGTACTTTAGTTATCAAAATGTCGTTGAAGGAAGAGAAGTAACGTATTAAAATTTTGCACGTGCATGGCAAAAATCCAAACTAATCTCACGCTAAGGTGGCGAAATTGTAGAATGTGGCTGAATCAACTGTTACCAACGCCTTAAAAGTGGTTGGGCAACGTTTGTAGACAGCCAGGAAAGCTGGATCGGGGGAAATCGGCCACACCGATGACAAACAGAGTTGCCCACTGATTCTAGCGGAACCCCAACATCTCCGTCCGAGATGTCGCAAAGAAGCTGGCAGTGACGCCTTCAACCGTGGATAGAGCTTAAAAACGAGCTGGAAAGTCGACTTATAAGAAAGTGGGGACTCCAAATCGTGACGATAAATAAAACACGTCGGCCAAAGCACGATCGCGAAAGTTGTACACGACTATGCTGACGAAGTTTGTCAAAGTCAAAGCTGACCTTAAACAGCTTCCTTGACATAAATTTTATACGGCAACCAAACGTGGAAAGATGGCAGATATTTTCAAGCACATTAAACTTTCAAAGTTCGGGAAAAAATATCTGGTGTGGCAGGCCATCTGTACCTGTGGCTTGAAGAGCAACGTTTACATTGCGACCGGAACCGTCAACCAGGAAATTTATCTGAGCGAGTGCCTACAAAAACGTCTACTGCCTTTCGTGAAGCGACACAATTGTTCAGTTCTATTTTGGCCGGATTTGGCATCTTGCCATTACGGCAAAAAAGCCATGGAGTGGTATGCTGCCAACAACGTTCAAGTGGTGCCCAAGTACAAGAACCCTCCCAACACGCCACAGCTCCGCCCAATCGAACAATATTGGGCCATCGTCAAGCGAAACCTTAAGAAGACTCAAAAAGCTGTTGTGAGCGAGAAACAGTTCAAGGCAAACTGGTGTTCTGTGGCAAATAAAGTGGAGAAGGGGACTGTACAAAATCCTATGGCAGGTGTTAAACGAAAGGCCCGGCAATTCGCATTCGATAAAAAGGAAGCATAGCTGAATATTTTTCTTGTACGCTGTATTGACTGAATTTGAAAAAGAAAAATAATTTGACTTATTAATAATGATCGACTCACACACATTATTGTTTGACCAAATTTTGATCGGAACACCCTTCAATATCACAAAATTACAAAACTCGGCCCATGCCATTAATCTATAGAATTACCAAATTGGACCCTAATACACTCCCTTGCTGTACGCCAAGGCTGTTCTCAACAGGACCTGACACTGAATTATTCAAAGTAGTCCGTTGATTTCTTTCAGACAAAGAGATTTTGAAACAAAATATTCAAAGTGCTCGATTGTTTCTAATCTTCAATAAAAAAGCAATAACCGTACGGTCGGCAAGTAAACATTGCATTGGTATTTCATTATTAAACAACAAACATAATATATTTTTTAGTCGAAAAATAAAAATAATCAAATTGATGCTATAATACTTATCATTTGAATATATCAGCAGAAGTTTTTGGTGAGAAAATTTGAGAAGCGTTTGAATTACTGTGGCAAAAAAAATAACAAAAACAACGGGTTCCAAAGATGACATTTATCCCACATAAAAGTATATATATATATATTTATATTTATATCCAGCCAGGTTTGGATTACGATGCTGCTCGCTACTTTCAGATGATGATGTGGGGGGTTCGTCTTGACATTGTGAAATGCAAAATGAACTCTGACTCGATCAACTCTTTTGGAAAATCGTTAAACATTCACTTGCTGCATGAATTAAAAAGAAAGCAATTAATTAAAAGCTTATCAACCTCGCGGTGTCTTCCGAAATCCGCAAGTTTTACATAAAAGGGAACCTATCACGCAAAAAGTAATATTTCGGCATTAATGAAGATAAGCGGTGCGATAATGATTATAAAATGAGTTAGCACTCCTTCGGTGCTTGGGTCAGTTGGTTGTCCAGGGGTAATATGTAGATTAGGTTTATGGACCGGTTGCATCCTGCTCGATGATATCCACTTGTTTGAAGTTTTTTTTTTCGGCTCACGAAACCAATTTCGCCAAGTGAACTTTAGCCTCCGATTTTATGATTTTATGCTAACATGTATCCAATACACCCAAAACAAATTTAAAAACCAAAATCCATCGGCTACGAGGAGCCAGCTGCTGGTAATCATTTGGCATCCCACTTATTTACCAACCAGAACATTGTCGCAACTCGCAAAAACATTGTGCCAACCAACCAATGACGACAACTCCATCAGTCACTTGCATTCTTAGCTATCATTAGAAGCCTTCCAGTCCGTCAAGCAGTGAGTTTAATTTGTTTACAAAAATGGTGCCTCGGTGGGTGCTTATGCAAAATGTTACCGCCTGACATTTAGCGGCAGGTTGGAAGGCAGAATTTTAACTGTCTTGTGCCGTGTGTTTTTCCCCCAAAACAGACTCAAAACAAAACATGTGTCCGCGTTCAATCTCGCGAATGTGGATGACAATATGATAGAGCCGCACGCGCTCGTCGTGAGTTCGTTTGACGGGTGATTCGGTGGGCGCGTGCAGATCCATCCACGATTGGGAATGATGGATTCAACTTCTTCACGAGTCCCGTTGAAAAGTTTGGTTTTTTTTTTTTCGTTCCTTCTCGAAGCTGAGGGAGCGAGAAAAATTTGGCGTTCGCTTCATCGACCGGCTTACTTAGTGAGCGTCGAATGCGCGCGCTCGCTGAAAGCACGTGGTGATCGTCTACTAAGAGAAGATCTTTTCTCGCCATTGACTACTGGCCATAAGCATCCAATAGCAACAACAGCTACGGGCATCCCCTTCTTCTGGCTTCCATAGTATATATAAGTATCGTCGATTGATGGATCCTAAACTTCATTCACGATAATTGTTTGATCGAGTTGAGATCGGTCTCGGTTCGGTTGGTTTCTCGTTTGGGGCGGCAGGACGTTTGTGCAGGGTGTTATTTTTCCAGGATATTGAAGATCTTGTTTGCGTTTGAGTTCTCCAGAAGAAGTAATCGAAAAGACTGCCAGAATCAAAGTGAATCTGTGAGGGATAAGAACACTGAAGGTGCAACTACCGATAGACTGCGGCTCGGTTGCAATCCGAAAAAAGGACATTGTGGAAGATTTCCCGTGGGAGAGAAGTGAAGCAATTTGAGCATAAAAGTGAACATTCAACTGCCTTAGAAGTGGCTTTCCGCGGCTTGGTTAGACCCCTGGAGAGTGGTGCGCATCTTCAGCCAGCAGCACAGAGTGCGAAAGAGAATGGTGAGTGTGGGGGATCTACTTCATGGGGGCGGTTGATGTCAAGCAGTGAGGATCCACTCCGGCGTGAGTCGAAAATCTCGAAGCAAATGTGCAGTTTACCCCATTTTACTTCGATGCTACCCCAATATCTGTGCGCTTATATAAGACAGTTTGACCCCTGTGTTTTTGCAAAACCCCGAGAAGGGGCTCTTGATGGACGATGATCGGAATCAGGCCTATGAAGGCGATGGAGATGACGATGGCCTCTACATGATCTATCTGAGCTGATCAAAACTGGCTCTAATGGTGCGCGATCGCGGAAGAACTGGGTCCCTGGGAAAAATGCTGTATCTATGCGTCGTCGAATGGTCGTGCAGACCCACCGAGTGAGAGGCCTTTCTTTCTGGATCTGGACGGGGGGAATTATGGTTTTGCTTTTCCTTCTGGTTGGCTGTCGTCGTTACAACCGTTATGGAACGTCGTCGTGTGTTCAAGAAGTTGTGAAGATACGAATCGGCTGCAAATTTAAGACTTGAATTATGTCACAGAGCCACCGCCATCCTCGTCGTCATCGTTGTCACCGCCATATCGGTTGTTTTGAGGTTGTTTCGTTTGGGATGACCTTTTTGTCGTCGTTTTGTGTGAGCCACGGTACGCGGGGTTGCATTATGTGCGGTGATAGTATTTATTGGAAGAAGACACTACTCGTCGAGCATTCGGAACAAGTGATGGGAATTGGCTCGTGCAACGTTGCTGTGAGATCTGCGGTTATTCGGTTTGGCTCTACTTTTGGAGAAGTGCACAAATGAGTCCAAAGCGAAGTTCTACGAGCAACGATTTTGGAAATGAGGCATCTTGAATTTGGAATTGAAACGTCTTGAGAGAGACTCGATGATTAATGGGTGGGATGGGTAATAAATCAAACTTGTATGACACGTTGGCGGCAATGTGGAGTGGTTGGAGATCTGTAGATGAAAATGTGCAAAGCTTCTTCTGTTAATTGAAACTGTTTGACGCATTTAATCAGCGAGGATGATATATGATTCCACTACAATCAAGTTTAATTCAGTTTTAGAGGCAACCGAGAATTCGTTGGAAATGAGGAAAGACTGACTTTAAATTTACATTTTTGAGTTGAGATTGCGGATTGCTTTTTTACAATTAGGATTCTGATTTTGTTAAACAAGTCAAGCAATAGACCAAATTTATTTTTAGATGCAATATTTTGTTTACATTTCAATATATCTATAATTTGAAGCTTTCCTAATACAGGAATTCATTCATTTTTATCTGATTAGACGCCATTTCACTGAATATTACAAGAATGTAACCATGTTGTACCACGACATAAAGTGGAGAGTTTCAATTGTCTCTTAAGTGAAACGTTTCAGTGGTCCGTGAAATAATTCAAAATGTACACTGAAGGGTCTGAAATTGAACATAGACAGGTTTTACATATATACAAAACATGTTAATTTTTCATTACATTGGGAATGCAACAAATTTGTGAAAGTTTCTTAAGGAGAAATGTGTTATTAAAAAACAATGTTTTCGCATCACTCGGTGCATTTTAGTAATAGAAAATGAATTTTGATTTGAATTGAATGAAATGCTCATAGTTTATGCTTAGTTTATGCTTAGTTGAATGAAATGCTCAAATTATTTGCACAACTGTTATTATAATTCAAGCTGCACAATGCATTAGGTCCTAAGTAACAATGAAAGGCTCTCTTCGTCGACTTTCTCTTTGCGTTTCTACGGCTACGTAAAGACATGTTCAAGTATTTTCAACACACAGTACGGTATTATAAAGTGTGATTAAGGATACTATACGTCAAAAACATCTGAAAATCGTTTAATAAGCAAACTATTAACGAAAGAGAAAGTCGACGAAGAGGGTCTCTCAATGTTACTTAGGAACTAATGCATTGTTCAGCTTGAATTGGCATGTTGAAAATAAATTCAGTAAAGTTGGCTATACTTTGCAAACGCAGCAACCGTTAGATTTTAACAACAGGTTCGAAAATTTCATGTTGCCAAAATCGAACCGTGTCAAAAGGGAACGAATATTTTCACAGTACGCTGCACGGTAATTTATGTTTTTTGATGAAAGAAAATATGGTTTTGAACAGTTTTTTAATTTGAAAGCTAAACACGCATAGATTCCAGGAACTAGATTATACTTTTCGACAACCATTGAACTGGATTACCCACAATAACCACAAAATGAAATGTATTATAGTATCATAAATCTGTTATTAATTGCTCAATAAGCTGGTTATAGAGATATAGTAGGAATATATCTCGAAAAAACATGAGAAAAGAAGGGCTTCGTTATACTTCCAATTGAAAATTCAATAACATTTATTCTTAATGTAAGCTTCTCGGAATTATCCTGAAATACGACCTACCAAGTAGTGCATACTCCTCTCGTTCATAGTTTTGGTGATCTTATTCCAAATCTATAAATCTATCTATATATGTAGATAAAAATGAATTTCTGTCTGTCGATCTGTTTGACCCTTATAGACTCGGAAACTACTGAACCGATCGGTGTGAAATTTTGTGTGCAGGGGTTTTTGAGGCCAGAAAAGGTTCTTATGATGGTTTGAAACCCCTCTCCCTTCCCAAATGAAACACAAATTTCCGCATTAGTCGAGAACTAATCAAGCAAATGAAACCAAATTTGGCATGTGGGGATTTTTTGGAGGTAGGGTTTTTTCTTCTATGGTGATTTGAGACCCCTCCCCTCTCCAGAAGGGAGGATCTCCTACAAATGAAACACAAATTTCAACCAAACATGAGAACTATCCAGGCAACTGCAACACAAAATGTGTATTTCTCGGGATAGAAGCATGTACTGATAAAAGATGGAACACCGTCTTAGTCAATTATGCACATTATGCACAAGAAATTAATCTAAGAGTTTGACTTGTTAAAAATTACGAGGGAAATAATATTATTCTTTTCAAGGATTATAAACATATCTTAAGGTGGAAAACAAGAACAAATGAAATTTACACGTCACTATTAAAAAACTGAAGCACTTTTTCAGACTATCACTAGTAACGTGAGAAAATTCCTTGAAGTTCCACTAGAAAGAAATTATCCTTTTTTTTATTATCGTACAGATTGGGCCGAAGCTTCTCAGATTGCTACGAAACTTTGTACATACGTTGGGCTCATCGATGTATGAACAAAAAACAATATTTAAACATTCAGGGTAGCCAGTTTACCCGGAAAACGCCAATTGAAGTCTTCCGGTCTTCCCGAACATCACTAACTTCAAAAAATCATAACCCAAGAATGATTCATCGTTGAACTTTTTTTTTCCAAACCATAATGAAATTTTTTCAAGAATTTGAAAAATTATAATCTTAAAAAAATTTCTCCCACATTGCTCGAAAATTTATTAGAAATGCTGGAAACACTTTTTTCTGAGTAATGTAAAATTCTGAAAACAATTTATTTCTGTTTATCAATTCATAAGCTTACGTTGGTAAAATTTTGACGATGGAATTTTTTTGTTTTTGAGTAATACTCGAACATCTTTTGGCTCGTCACTCGGTTTCATACAAAAGTAATAAAAAATAGTAAACTGTTGTAGGAAATTATTATATCTTTTTTTTCAAATTTTTGAGAAAATTTCATTTCACTTTGGACAAGAAAAATTTGTTCTACAATGATTTGTTCTTGAGTTATGAGTTCTTGAAGTTAATGATGTTTGGAAAAATCAACAATTGTGTTGCTTCAGGAAAGGCAGTAGACGTTTTTGTAGGCACTCACTCAGATAAATTTCCGGGTTGACGGTTCCGGTCGTAATGTAAACGTTGCTCTTCAAGCCACAGGTTCAGATAGCCTGCCACACCAGATATTTCTTCGCGAGTTTTGACAGTTTGATGTGCTTGAAAATATCTGCCACCTTTTCCCGGCTGGTTGCCGTATAAAATTCTTGTCCAGGAAGCTGTTTAAAGTCTGCCTTGACGTCAGTTTCATCGTCCTGTACCACGCAATCAAACTTCGTCAGCATCGCCGTGTACAACTTTCGCGATCGTGCTTTGGCCGTCGTGTTTTGTTAATAGTCGCGATTTCGAGTCATCACTTTCTAGTACGTCGAGAATCCAGCTCGTTTTTGCCACGGCGTTACTCTCTATCCACGGTTGAAGGCGTTACTCCTAACTTCTTTGTGATATCTCGGACGAAGAGGTTGGGGTTTCGCTCGAAACAGCGGGCAACTCGTTTGGTCGTCGCTGTGGCCTTCGGCTTTCGATTTCTCCCTGATCTAGCTTTCCTGGCTGTCGACAAACGTTCACCGAACACTATTAATACGTTGGTAATAGTTGATTTAACCACATTCAACAATTTCGCCAACTTGGCGTGAGAGTAATTTGGATTTTCGCCATGCACGTTCAAAATTTTGATGCGTTGCTTCTCTTTCTCCGACGACATTTTGATAACTGAAGTGCTAATTTCATAATCAAAATAGAGACATGATGCTTTACGCACACATCTTCAAAATGAGGGGTGTGCAAAAAATTTTAGTGCACGATGAAAGGAAATGCGTCAAACTTGCCCAAATTTTGATCGAAACACCCTTTATCTGTGGCATAGAATATATTGGACATGAAATATATTAGGATACCAATGAAAATAACACTTTAGAATTTCAAGAAATGGCAAAATATGACCCTATGCAAAAATTGAACTCAATCGGAAATGGTCTAGGGGTGCCTCTATTAGAGGCAGTAAATGACATACTTTAGAAAATTTAAGCCAGTTAGTTATATTTACAATGAATATTTCGTAGTTTATTTACTTGCATTTAACGATGTTTCGATCCTTAGATGTCATCACCACTTTGATTGTAGCTTTAAGTGACCTAAATGTGATGTGAGGAAATCTATTGACATCCCGCTTGAAGACATCCCAAACAAAATAATCCAAATGATATCGGGCTGCTAAAAGGTAAAATTTTTCTCTCCCAAATTTCTGGAACATTTTCCGCAAGCCATTTCTGTGTTTTTTTAGTATTATGAGTAGGTGCTCTGTTTTGTTGGAAGATGAAATGACGACCAGCAGCAACCTACTTCATCAACTGTACATCAATATTCTGCCTCAAGTATGCATCGGCTGTCACCTTTCGTCCTTGATCAAAGAAATACGGGACTATTATATCCCCCTCGCTAGAACGCGTTAAACCATAACAAGGGTGGGAAACTTGGTTGACATAACGATAGGAACCTGACTACAGTTTTGTGCAAGCCACCTGTCATTCCTTCGATTCATAGTTTGATTCTGGTTTTATCAGAAAAAAAAAGAGTAAGGGATTGATATGACGTGGTAGTTGTTTAGCTTTTTACAAACGCCATTCTTATCCATTATTCGCCGGATACAGAAGTTTGAACTCCCGATTTTCTGTGCCATGAACCTCATTAGCGCTGGTGGGTTCTTTTGAATATTTTTTTTACACTTTTTTTTTACCCTGCTCCGGGAAACTGGAACGGCACTTGTATTTCTTCCGGCTAGGTGTCTATATCAGTTTATGACTTTTCTGCCCTTTACAGGGTGTCTCACAATAAGTGTCACTAAAACCAAATGTGATTAAAGCAAAATAAATCATCCAATTTATAGCATTTATTTTTCATTTGAAAGATACATTTTATAGAAATAAACCTTATTAATTCAATTCGAATCTCTCGCCATTTTTCTTGATAACTTTGCGCAAACGCTTTGTAAACCCATCGCAGTTGGAACGCACGATTTTCTGAGGAATTTGGTTCTAAATATCAACCAAATGTTTCTTGAAGCGATCTAAGCGCATAAACTCAAACATAGTAGTCAAGTGGGTTGAGATTCGGTGAAGATGCAGGCCATTCTTTGCTTGTGATGAAATCAGGCAAATTTTCCGCCCACTACGCTTGTGTCTTCTTTGCCTTGTGAGCAGGAGCTGAGTCCCGTTGGAAACAATATGGTGTATTCCCATACAGCGTTGAAGCATGAGGAAGCAGATGGTTCTTCAAAACCTGCTCGATGTAATATTCAGTGTTGATTTTTACGTTACGTTCTATGCAGAGAAGATAAAGTTCTCCTTTTCGTGAAATGGCGCCCCATACAATGATTTTCGATACATTCTGATAGCGTTCTACAGCTAGTTTATGTCATGGAATATTGGCAAGAGTTTTGCCATATACACGATCATTTCGATGATTATGATTGTCCTGTCCTGAGGAAGAGCTTTTCATCCGAAAATAAATTCACACAGTCACCATGCCGAACCAAAAGATTTCGGCTTCTTTAGACTCTGGCTTGCCTTTGACGCTCCGTCAACCCGTGAACCCGTTGTTTCTTGTGCGGCTTACATTCCAGATTATGTCTGAGGAGCCTGTTTATTGAAACAGGGTCATTTGAAATTGTTTGCTCAATTTACGGCCAGATACGGCCGGATTACGTCTTATTCGCTCCCTCACACAGTTGTTTTTTTCCATTTCCAGTTTTCTTGAACCGTTTCAAGGTACGAAAAACAAAACGCTTACCCACTCCAAGCTGCATAAGGCTATTGAATATCTGATACGGTCTAAGCTTTTGCAAATGTATTTTAAAAACTTACTCCTGTATGGCTTCCATGGTAGCTGATGAAATATAGACAAACTGAATCGCTTATATATTTTCAGCGATAAGCTGTCAAAAGAATACACCCAAACGGGTATAATCAATTCCGCTGTTAAAATTACCCACACACTTAAAAATTATGAATTTTACACGAGACCTAATCCATGTTGTAAATAGTCCGGGAACGTAAAGTCGGGGAATGTAATAGCCGGGGAACGTAAAGAAAGATTTCGTGTAAAATTATGTCTCCTTAAACATACGCAATTCGACGAAAGATGTGTTCGGTTGAATTTATTTTCTCATCTCTTTCAACACATTCTTATGTGCTAAAGGACGCTTGCATGTGTCGGTCTCAGGGACAGAAATTTACACGAGATTTTGGTAGTGTGCAGCTGAAATAAACTAAAACTGAAAAATATGATACCGATTGTGAGACACACTGTTTATAATAGACGCAATAAAACAACTGCGGTTGGCCGATTGCTTTCTTGTTTCGGCAAAGTTTCCTCAACATTGGTTTTCTTACATCTGATGTCTAATAGTATAAACTATCCAGCTGCCAAATATATCTGCATCATGTTTCGCAAGCATGTAAAATCACTAATTATTGGAAATTTACTGCAATAGTTCCTTACGCACCCTGTATTGTAAATTAGTGTTGTGAACTCAATAAACAAATGAGATATTTGTTTGCAGGACTTCTTGCTCATGTTAACAATGACGATTTCTTTTTTCCGTGCCAGATGCTACTCGGATTCCCTTACATGGGTCAGAGAGTTTTTGATCAACAACTAAAAGCCTGTCCACGTTAAATTTCGATCACCAAAATAATAGCAACAAACGAAATTTACACATAATTCAACAAAACCGATTGTTCATTTCGCAATAATAAAGTTATAACTACATTAGAAACAGTTGATTAAGATGTTAATCCTTCTTTCTGTAAAATTCTCGAACTTTATGTGGTTCACCTGCCATCAGGTTCCGTACAGTATCCTCAGATACGCTCGCCGTGACGATTTTTGAAGTCATCGATACCATTTGCTTTCTTCTTAGTTTCGAAGAATTTCCGCTTAACTTGAGCCTAGTACTTCTCTATTGGGCGAGGCTCTGGACAGTTTGGTAGATTGGCGGTTTTTGGCACGTATTTGACCTCTTGTACCCTATACTATCCCAGGACGGATTTCGCATAGTGACAAGAGACCAAATCAGGCCAAAACAGAGCTGGTGAGTCGTGGCTTCTGATGAACGATAGCGACCACTTTTGCAGACATTCTTTCTCGTACGCATCCTTTTGATAGTGCATTTAGAGACGAAACTTTTAGATTTTCGACCACAACTACAAATGGCCAGCCAAATTAAATACTTCTTCGGGAATTGGCATTTTTCTCAGTAATGATTACCACCTTCTTGTCTCTTTTTGTCGGAAGCATACTTATCGATTTGTTCCCCTTCCAACCTTCCGATCCACAGTCAAGCGCTGGTCAAATGATTTGCAAACACAAAACACGGTACTTTTCGGTCGTTTTAGTTTCTTGGCTAGATTGCGTACCGATAAATTCGGATTATGCTGCCGTTCGTACAAAATGCATTTTACTCACTTCCACTTGATTCGACGCCATTTTACAGAATGTAACAGGAATGTAAACACGTTGTATCACGATATAAACTGGAGAGTTTCAGCTGTCATGTAAGTGAAACGTTTCAGCGATCCGTGAAATAATTCAAAATCTACACTGAATGAAAAGTGTCCGAAATCTAACGTGGACAGGCTATACCAGTTGTTCATGTTGTTTTCAAGTTCGAATCCTTCTACAGAATCTCCTTGGGAGGAGCTTTTGAGTGGATTGAGTTATTTTCTTAAACTGTTATTAATTGCTTATTCTTTGGTGGATCTGCGTAAATAAAATCGCAGGCATCTCAATCACGCTTATCTAGAGTGCCATTACAGCTATTGGATATTCATCAAAAATGCTTCCAATCATAACTTGAACTGTAACATAAAATTGTAGCATGTTAAGAAACGGGTTAATCTGCCCGTTGCAATCACTCAAGAAGCTACGCAAGTTAATTCACATCAACCACATGGCATTCCAGTCGCAATAAGTAATGAAAGCAAATGTGCTAAGCGGCCACAAGTGGTGAAAGTGATTGGCGCAAAAGTTAACTTCTGAGTTTGATGGGTTAAGTTATCGCGTTTGGCATTATATCTGCAGTCCGCAAATCGTCCAAGAGCGAATGGTAAATCTGGGATCCCAGGTTGCAGTTTTTGTTCAGCGTTTTTAAATGTCACGTATAGCGTGGAATTATGCGGTGAGACACATTCTCCAATGAAGGTGGCAATCATCTGTATGGGATGGTTATTGTTATTTTTTTTTCTAGACTAAGCGAAATGTGTGCGCTCGTTACGATGGATGGTGCATTCAATGGGCTGTGCGTAACCGGCCATTTTTTTACACTTCTTATCTCATCTTGTGAAGGCTAATATTGAAAAATCACCCTCTTTAATTCTGAGCATAGAGGTCGGTTTGAACTTTTAAAATTCGAAATAATGTTGGATCTAACGGTTGAATAAATAACTTGAAAAAAGTCCCATTAACCTAGGTTCAGAGGAACATCTGACCGTTGATTTCGAATTTTACCCGCATATTATGTGCGTTTTTCGCGCGCTCATTGTATTTACTAGTGTTTCAACACGTCAGGTTCGCTAATGCTCCATACTCAACCGTCGATGATATTTTTTTTTGCGGCACTTGCAGCATCAACAGCAGGCAACAACAGTCATCCAAAATAAACCTCGGAGATTGAAGATACCTAGCACAACGAGGCCGGCACGCACCGTGAAATGGATTTCATCGCTCTTTGAACTTTTCGGACGCACTGGGCCGGCGATTGCTATCGGTGGGGTCATGTTCTTTCAATGGGGGGAGTTTGGATAGGTTTGTTTTGGCAGTACATATTTCTCTTGATCAGATTTTTGCTGAGTGGAAAACAATTACAATTAGCGAAATATGTGAAATGGAAACTCAATTAGAGCGACCGGTGAACATCATTTTATAGGTGGCTGGGTTCGATTTCCGTTGTGCATTAAGATTTTTTTTCACGAAGAATATCTCTTTTCTTCACCGGATCTTATGGTTTATTTGATTTGCATGTGTGGGTTTTTAAAATACTATACTATACATTGATAGGAAATGCTGTGTATAGCAAAAAAGCAAACCCCCCTTTGTAAACAGTGGTGCTGAGTTTATTATCTTATCTTCATTATATAAAGGGACTAGTTTCTACACACAATCACCACATTCTTAAAATTAACACTCCCGTTCCTTTCTACTCAGTATCACGAAGTATCATTTGGTTTGGTTCATTCTTATTATGTTTTGATGAATAAATATGGGAGAGCTTTCTGACTGGGTTTTCATTCAGTTTTCAGCATTGGTGCAGATAACATTTTTTGAATCAATCGGTTGATTGTACTGATTTGTAAGTTGTTTACCTTTTTGAAGCAACGATGTTTTTTCTTAGAAATTCACGCTGAAAATTTATCCACCTGAAAGTCAGAATAATATAAAAATCGAAGCAGTTAAAGATTGGACTAAATTTAGAAAATTCGCCAGCTGCTGCTCGGTTTGATCGTCAAAATGTACAAGTTTCTGATCCAGCTACCGAAAAGGAAACCACCGAGGGTGCTGTTTGTTGATTCCCCGACAAATCCCACGCATACGAATCTTCTTCTTCTTTCTTAGCATTTCAAGCTTATTGCTTTCGAAATTCGCTTATTGCTTAGTTTCAACTTAGTGTTCTAAATGCACTTCCGCAGTTATTAGCTGAGAGCTTTCGACGTCAGGTATCACTTTTGCGTTAGTATGATTGTGTGGCAAGTACAATCATACCCTATGCCTAGGGAGTCGAGAAATTTTCCTTAACGAAAAATTCCTAGATCAGACCGGGAATCGAATCCAGCATGGTGCTGCTTTGTAGCCGCGCCTTTACCGACTGAGTTAAGGGAGGACCCCTGTATCATCGGTTTCCTCCGCCGATGTCCCGACCGCTGAATGTGTGAGTACAAAAAGTATATTAAAAAGTATGTCTAAGCGGCAATTCGTACCAGGATGGACAACAAGCTTCCATGGATTTTTTACTACTCGGTAAACGACATTGTGCTGTGCGCCACATGTCGTGAAATTTTTCAAACGATGGATCTGCCATTCTCCTCTAAGAAGAAATCAATTTTCATTGAATCGGGTGTCAATCATTGGAAAAAGGGAGTGGAAAAGTTCAAACTGCTTGAGCAATCGATGTGTCACAGGGAAGCAGTGATGTAACTACATGCTTTCCGAGCATCAGTTAACGGTTGTGCGCAGATCTCTTACCAAAAATAGAGAGAAATGATTGTTAACCGGGCGTGTTTGGAAACGATCTTTTCATCGCTGTTGATTCTCAGGGTCTAGTAATCCGTGGTCACAATGATAAAGCAAGTAATTTCGTATATTTATTGAATTTGCGCAGTGAAGATGCAGGGGAGCTGAAATCTTTCATTTAAACGCGAATCTTATACTTGGTGTACACAGATGAAAAGAAACATTGAATTTTTTGCGTTATCTAATGCACATAAAGGGATTGCTAGATTTGGCAGAAAATAATGGGATATTTTATGTAAATTTAAGCCAGATTACGCCGGAATCAAGCCTGTTGTATGAAAGATTGCAAACATTGTTGTATGGCTCATCAAAGACTACAACCAATTGCGTTCTTTACGCCTCCTTTGTCTTGGAATTAAACGAAGGAAAATTTTACGCGCTTCTTAAAATTAATTATTTTTTTCTGTGTATCCATGGAATCCAAAACGAAATTCTCGATCTTCTTAGCTATACTCTGCAACGAAAACTCCTTGAGTTGGTAAAGTTAGCTGTTTACTATGCTTTTATATGCGACGAGATAGCGGACATTTCAAGGAAGGAGCAGTTTTCATTTTGCCTCCGTTTTACCACAGATCCCTTGGAAGCCGTAGAAATTTTCCTTGGTTTCTATGAAGTGGAATGTACTCCTCCGCCACGCTTTATTCCGTCATCAATGATATACTTATCCGGTTTGATTTGCCGCTGTACAACTGTAGAGGGCAGTGTTATGACGGAGCAAGAAATATGGCTGGTGGCAAAAATGGATTGCAAGCTAACATTCTTGGTGGCGCAAGACTTTGAACTTGGTGGCACAAGACACCATAAAGACGATTCCTAGTTGCCGAGATACATTAAACTTAGTGAAGGATCTGATCAACTTCGTCAGGGATTCACCAAAACGGCTCGCGATGTTCCAGTCCATTAAATCAGATGATTCCACAAAACTTCGATCTTTGTACCCAAGAAAGATAGTCAAGTTCTGGTCGACGTCATCTGTTCTATCAAGCGGAATAGTTTGGTTGAATTTTTTCACGACTTTGGCTAAAAGGGATGTTTCTGATGCTGATGCAAAAGCTGCTGGGATTTTGAGAATGGTAGAGAAATTCGACATTCACTTTACCTTGATGGTACTTGTCAAATTATTCGGGTACATTAACACGGAGAACACGGTGCTCAAAAGAAAATCGTAGCGTCTGAAGGAAGCATACAGAATGATCGAAACGTTGAAGGCAAGTTTGAACTTCTGTAAAAAGGAGTTTTCCGAGGTTTGGGAAAGATCTCCGAAGTTGCAGCGAAAAAGAAGGATGCCGAAACGATTCGATCTAGATGAACAATCACAGAGAAGAGAATCAATCGCGGGGCTGTTGTAGAAATTCAGGAATACCAGTATCTCGGAATTATCGACAAGATTCTGGAATCACTCGATTAAGAACTGAATCGTTTGAGATCCTGTTGAAAATTGAAAAGGTTTTTGCTGGAAGACGAGACAAACAAAGCAAAAATTCTGAGTTTTTATAGGGGTGATGTCGATCCGGAATGCCTGCTGCTGCATCGGGAAATATTTTTGCAAAGTTTGAAGGAAGCTGACAAGTGTGTTGAAAATATCTCAGATATTGTTGACTACTTCAAGAAAGAACCGCATTTGATTGAACTTCTCTCAGAGTTTGTAAAATATCTGAATATATTTGTGACAATTCCGACATCTTCTGCAACACCTGAGCGGTAATTTTCGGGACTTCGAAGACTGAAGATATACTTGCGCTCCACCATGGGACAACAATGGCTGAATTCTGTGGCCATATTGCTTTTCCACAAGGACATTGCGAAAGATCTGGACATGGATGAAGTTTTGAATGAATTTATTTCACGAAATAGCCAGAGAAAAATATTTTTTATATGTAGTTTGTAGAAAGAAATCTTAATTATGCACAAATGTACTACTGAAAAATGTTTGTTTTCGATTGATACTCGTTGGAATAGGATTTAAGGACTTAAAAGTCACAAATTTTTATTTTTGCATTATTTTGAATAAAAATATTGCCCCCCAATAATTTTCTGAAGTTGGCGCTTCTGCATGTAATCATTTTATGCATAATTCCAGTCTGCAAGAAAACTACTTTCTTTGAAGTCGTAACTGCATACTTCAGCTTTACTGTGTGAATAACTATGAAACTTCACAGATGTCAACAACACACTTTGAATAAGATTTACTCAAACTTTCAGGTTTTTACTCATACGGGACAAAAGTTTCGGCATGCCATTTTTATCGAATACACACTTTAAGTGTCGTCATTGCAATTAGTTTGGCATGAAGTCCAACGCACTTCCAACACAGCTTCTTGAAGGGTATTATGGTACCGTGTGGGGCACCGCCACAGAAGCAAAAAAGGTTAATTCTTTTCTTCAAAATGTCTTTGATGCTCAACCAAGCTATCTAAGGACACAAAACATCAAAAAACTTTGCTAAAAATTAGCGAAATTAACGGACAAAAATGATAGCGGAATGATAGCGAAGATACGTCCACCATTATTGAAGTAGGTCATGAATTTTATAAAACATTAAGTAAATAAGAGGATATGGAGCAAATGTCAAATATGTGAGGGAGACAGTAGTACAAGAATTGTTTTCTCATTCAAATTTATTTGTAGTACATATCTTGAAGTCGGCCAATAGTTAATCAACGTAATAATGGAATGACATGATAAAAAGTTCGGGTAACTATTCCCATATGAATCCCGTCAATTCGCAAAATTATGTTATATGATATTGGATAAATATGACTGTACGTCTAGTAGGTTTGGTAGTGTAATACAGAATAATTATTATAGTCATACTATAGTTCAATGGTTTTTATTCTATTATCCCTTCTTAAACATGAATGTCTCTGATTCCGAAAAGGGCCTTCCGTCCGTCATCAAACTTGTTGATCGGCAGGACCGAATAACTTGATAACTGGCTTTGGTGTTAAGGAGCTCAGATTAAGAGGCAAAATACTTGAGGATAATACCATAAAATTGTTCCCACAATGTTATGCGAATACCAAATTGAGGTAAGACAATACCAAAATAGTACCTCTAAGGTATTCCCAGGTATCCAAAATAGCAAGTTTTGTTAGTCGAGAGATATTTTGCTTGCAAATCTTAGGTATTTTGTTGAGGTATTTTACCTCTTTATCTGAGCTGTTTAATACAAAGGCCAGTTATCAAGATCAAAATTAGGTATTCATATGTTTTTGTCTCCTGCTCGGGTAGTGCCTTGGTTAGCAGATCCGCTGCTTGTTGCTCAGCACTTACATGTTTCAGTTGAATTTGTTTCTCTTCAATATGCTGCCTTACAGAGTCATGTCGACTGTCAAAATGTTTGTTCCTTGACGAGTAACCGATTTCTTTTCCCGCCAGGTGAATATCACTCTGATTATCGCAGAAGATGGTTACAGATTCTGCGCATCCTGACACCTCCTGTCGAAAACCTCTCCACCAAATGGCTTCCTGTGAGGCAGATGAAACTGCCATATATTTGCTAGAGAGCGCAACTGTTGACTCCTTGCGACAGTTCCAGGCAATTGGTCCTCCAGATTGCATGAACGCATATCCAGTAATAGACCGACGGATGTCGGTGTCATTGCCCCAATCCGCATCGCAATAGCATACGACGTTTCCGTTGTACGTCAATTTAATTTGTTTCGTTTCTTTCAGATGACGAAGAATTCGTTTTGGTGCTGTCCAGTTAGCTTTTCCAGGGTCATTACAAAAATTGCTTACAGCATTAAAAATCAAAATTAATATCTGGACGAGTTCCTTGCGCTAAATATTGTACGCCCACCTGTTCTCGGAATGGAACCATCTTTATCTGTTTCCGCTCTTTTTCTGACTAAGGACTCATTTGCTTGTTTAGTTTCTGCCTCGGATCCGCTGGCGTTGCCATGCAGGAGTGCTGAATCGTTGCAGAAGATAATTAATGTACTGCTCATGATCTAGCCTTTCTACGCCATCCTCTCTGGTTACACGAATTCCAAAAACTTTGTTGGGAAGTCCTTCATTTTAAACTTCTTGGTTAGCTGCTTCGAAAAAATTAGCAGGCCATCTACGTAAAGTGCTACTATCAGGACATTTGTACTGTCGATTTTGTAGTAAACACGCGTATCGTACTTGGACCGCTTCAATCCAATAAGTTTCAGCTCGGTGGCCAGCTTTAAATTATAAAGCATTCCTCAGCTAACAAACTTTCGTCGGTGCCTGCTGATTCACGAACCCTTCAGGTTGTTCCATAAATATTTTCTCCTCTTCTAACTCTCCCTGCAAACACGCCGTAACCGCATCCATCTGCAGTATTTTCAAGTTTATTTTAGCTGCTGTCTCATTGTAGTCCACGCCTTTTACTTGAGAGAAACCCTTGATGACTAATCGGCTTTTGAACCTCTCAACCGAGCCATCCGAGTTGGTTTTGACCTTGTATACCCACTTTGACCGTAAAGCCTTACATCCAGCAGGTAAACTCGTCAGATCCCACGTGCAATTTTTCTGCAAGGCTTCATATTCAGATTGCATTACCTCGTTGCACTTTGTCACTGTTATTACTGCAAATTGCCTCTTGAAACGTATTTGGTTCATCAAACACCAACTGACTGCCAGTATTAGGATCCTCGCACTCATTATTTGATTCTGAAAACTGCATGGGTTCTGCTACGGGTTGTATGGAACGGAAGTGTCGTGAAGAGTGAAAGACTGTAGTTTGCGATCCTCGAAGAACTCCTGTGTGTCTCAACTGTGCAGCTTGATTCGAGTCGTATTTTATAGTGACGACCTGGGCCCATAAATGGGATAAGTACGACTGTATGTTTAGTAGGTTTGGTAGTGTACACTGAAAAAACATTTCACTTAGCTACTATTGGATTTTGCAAAGCATTTTCCACTTAGTGAATCACTTGAAAGTTAAGTAAATTTCTAGTGGACATTTTCTTGGTGTATTTTTTTTGGGTGTAGCGTAGAATGAAGTTTTTATTATAGTCTAGATCATGACATACTATGATTCAATGGTTATAATTCTATCATATGAAAACAGAGGATTGACGCGCGGGAGAGTTGACTGTTTCAGGATGACAAAAAGAAACCAATCAATTTTCCCTCCAATCTCTTAATTCCGCATTGGACCAAGAGATTAATATAGAAACAGTTACGCTACAGGGTGAGTGGAAATTCCTGTAATTGTTTTTTTAACATGTGTATCTTTAAATGGGTTGATCACGGACAAGTTTGCAAATTTTTCTTATAGAACATGGGTTGCATGTTTGTTTTGAGTTTTCATTTATTTTAGACTTGTGGCTAATCATGTATGCGAAAAGGTCTGTTTTTGAATCATTTAAGACCGTGTACAATTTGAAAAATTGGAAATTGACCACTCAGAACAAACGTAAACTTCTTTCGCACCATAAAACGCTACAAAGAAACCGATTCTTGGAAAGTACTCTCCAGACCTGGCCGTAAACGCACTGTCAAGTTTCCAGAAGCCATCAAACGAGCGAATTTGATGATATCCTTGTCAGTCAGGCCGAAACATGGCCAAAAAACTGGAAATATTAAAGCCAACGATCTTGGAGTATTTTGTAAAAAAACAAACTTAAACTGAATTCTGCACGGTGATTGTCAAATTCTGTTTTGAAAACCATTTGTTTTCCTTCGCCAAGAAACACTACATGAATGCACCATACAGCAAGAAGACTTTCAACAAGACTCTGCACCGTCCCACCAGACGAAAACTTTACAGGCTTGCTGTGAGGACAATTTTCCAGATTTTATTTTGTCGAAAGAATGGTCTGTCTCTTCCGCTGAGTTGAATCTTTTCGACTTTTATGTATGAGCCTAAATGCTGGGGAAACTTGGCAATACCAAAGCACTAAATGACGCTTTCCAACAACGCATACGGCTGGCAATTAAGGCAAAGGGAGAAAGATTTGAACTCAACTTAATGATGACAAATGTCAAATATATATCAAACAGGAAATACATTGAAAACTAAAATTAATGCAAGCTGTTAAAAATTAATAACGTTCTAATTTGTTTGACCATATACTACACTGACAGGAATTCCCACTCACCCTGTATATGTAGCATTAAGAGCTGTTTTCTCATTATTTTCATTATCATAGTACTAGGGGTATTCTTGGATTCATGACAAATCATTTTTACATTGAAGTCAAAATATTCAATATCAATTCTTTCTTTGGATGTTATACTAGTGGACAAAAAATTGTGTGCAGCTATAATTGTAAACTTTTAGATCGTAGTTGTTGTAATTAACGTTTATTGATAGAACCTCAAAAAGTGCTTTTTATTCAAAAAATTCAGATCAATATTGAGAGAAGTTGGGATCTAATTAATAGAAGGGTTAAACTTCAGCCCTAATCGATTGGTGCTCGATTTTACAGTCAGTGTTGCCAAGACTGGTTAATAATCAATATACAATCTAACAATCAGTTAATGTTAAAAATTAATAACGTTGTACCATTCAACTCATTGTTAGAAATGTAGGGCTTAAAATCGATTGCTAGCTAGGGAACGTCCATTAATTACGTCACGCAAAAATGACTTTTTATTACCTCCCCCCTCCTTGTCACGTTTTTTGTATGGACCTTCAATTTTTTTTTGTATGGATCGCCACGTTTTCCAAAACCCCCCCTCCCTCCTTACTGCGTGACGTAATTAATGGACCTTCCCCTACCGAGGAATAACTAAGTTATAAATGTTCAAATGCTGACCGCATTTCGCTACGCTTTGATTTTCCGTTAAAGTATTGTGAACTTATGTATAGAAAACCAACACGTAGTGTACGTCGAATCAGATTCATCGCACATTCAACCTGAGGTGGTAAATGTACTGTATTATGATATTATTTCCGTGACATTTTCTATTTATTAGTACGACCAAATTGAATTTACGCAAAACAAACACATTTACGGTGACTTTAATCAACAGGCAGCAAATTTTATTGTTGATGACGAAAATGAATCTCTTTTGGTACCATTTTTAGGAGATAAATGAAACGCTTCGCGCTCTATTTGGCAAAAGTTCAGAACTTGAACATAATAAAAAAATCATGTTGCGCGATCATAACAACTGGTTTTTAACATTTGTTGTTTAATAATATGACCGATGATTTCTGCGTGAACATAATTTGAACATAGAGCTAGCTGTTAACAAGTACTCCCAAGTAATATACGAGCTTTTAGAGACGACAATACCTAAGCAGCAATGAAAAAATTCAAAAAAAAAAATCTAAAGCTCCAGCATAGTATAATAGAAGAATAATCAACCTGAAAAATAGAAAACAAAAAGCACATAAAGATTACAAAAAAGATAAAAATGATTTAAACCTTACAGCAAAGTTGACCAAATGTGACCATCAGGTGGCAGGAAAATTGCATGAAATTGTGATAAAAACTGTCTATTTTTATACTCAGACGTTATTTGGAGCTTACTGTGATGGCATCAACTATCTTAGACCAGCAACTGCCACTGATGTTGACATTTTGTCGCTCTCGAATCTCTTCTGAGCTAACTGTATTTATACAGCAAATGTTTCGTAAATACACACAGTTTGAAAAAAACATGTAATTTTCTGAGTTGTCTAATGCACTTAAAGGGAACGCTAGATTTGGCAGTAATTAATGGGATATTTTATGTTAATTGAGGCCAGATAACGCCTGAATCTAGTCTGTTGTATGGAAAATTGCGAACATTGTTGTATGGCGCATGCAAGATTGCATACAATTGCGTTGTTTACACTTCCTTTGGCTTGAAATTAAACGAGGGGAAAGCAAGACCATGCTGAAAGAACTTCAGATCGACCACCGATCAGGTAATGCCCTCAATAGACATTTTTAAAATTGCTTCTTAAACATTTACTAGTAAAGAGCCGACGTAATACCTCAGCAGCGACGTGATGAAGCCAAAAAAGTAGCTGAATTAATTTCAAAACAAAAACCTCCGTGTCGTTCCTAAATTGGGATCATTATGATCTAAAAGTGACCTACATTGGCCATTATGGGCAAAGGCTTCACGTTTCTTTCGCGTAATTCACCATCGACGATTTGCATGTTCCTATAATGACTGGATCATTGATTTGCTAGCACCATCCATAAAACCTTTAGCCACCCACAAAACGAAACTCGGCCATAAACGGGTAGTCATGCCAGCCATGCCCTCCACTGAGCTAATTAGGTACAATCAAACACCCCGAATCGACCGATCGCGCCATGATCGAGGAACTATCCGATAGTCGCACTTTAACCTCTGGCCCTTTGCTGCTCCGGCACAAGCTCTGAAGCTGTGAGCAAAATTAATGATAACCATTTTCTCCAATCATTGAACATCAATTGCTTCGTTTTCTTACCTTCTCTTCTTTTCCTCAAATTTAAACGATCACTTAAGTCATCAGGACCCACGACGGCACGACATCTTCCCTTTGGTGGACTGCACACCCTACTTGAGGGACCGGTTAAAAAGACAGGAAAACGAAGTAGCGAGAATAGGTGGACCAGAAGCGCTTGCAGGTTTCAGCTACGATCAGCAATGATCAAATCATTAATTTAGACCCGCAGCCTTGGAGCATACGTTTTCCCTCGTGGCTTCCTCGGTGCAGCAGAGTAAAAGTATTGTGCTCGTTTCGACATTCGATTCGAACACTAGATATATGCAAGGTTTTGTGTGGCCGTTGTTCTTCCAAAACAATTCGATCGCACGGTCGTGGTGAAGGGGATCTTCACGGGTTTAGCGCTCATGGGAAAACTATCATCAAATGTTGATGACCGTTGCACCGTGGTTTATGACCCTGCCTGATATCAGATTTGACTAAGGTGTCGGGGTGTTTAGCGAAGAGCGAAGAGTTCTCCATTGATAATTTATGCCTTTCCATTGCTTCTCTGGTCTAATTGCAGATGTTGAAACTACTGATAGCGATGTGCCTGGTGACGCACGGCCTTGGACGACCCGATGTTTCACACATTTTGAAGCGACAGAATGAAAGTGGACAACAGCAACAGCAGCAACAGCAGCAGAAGAATAATGCCTTTCATCCATTAGACTACCTCAATCGGCAGTTGGGAAATGGGAGGGAGTTTGAAGCGCGGGCTGCCTCCGAAAGTGAGTACAATGTATTCGATTATCTGACAGCAATTAATGGGACGGAGATTAACGGTCTCGAGGGAAAGTTCTCATCACCCACCGTTGGGAGGCGCAGTGGGGCTAGATCTTTTAGGAACATCGTGCAACCTGCTCCGTTTAAGAAGAACACGGCCGTATTTGGATATACTTATGAGAAACCTGTGGATCCATTCGATTTCCCGATAAACCCCGATGCCAACCTTATTAAACCGGTATCAACTCAAGCTCCTGAATATCTGCCTCCTGTGGAGCAGGACTCTCTAGCTGGCGCAGGAAAGCAGCCGATGCGTCCAACTGGACAGAGCGTAGTGTCAACCACTTCTCCTGAAACACCTCCTAGTGTAGTGAGTACCGAAGGACCTTACTTCTATCCCAGCCCACAGGTTCCAAATAATATCACGGGTTCTCCAGATTCACCATCCGTCCAAAGCCAGAACGGTTACAGACCCTCACCTGTCACTGGAGGCGATCAAGTATCGTCGCCATCGCCAATTGATAACTCCAAACAACCAGCTGAGAATGATGTACCCGGAGTAACTTCAAGTTCGTCGCCTGTTTCAAGCACTAGTTTTCCGCAAAATCAAATGATAACCATGGATACGGAATATTCTCAAGGACCAAGCTCAAGCCCAACACCAGCTCAAGGCTCTTCTACAAGTGGTTACCCTCAAACAGGGGTTCAAACATCTACAGAAATTACTGACTTCACTGGGTATTCTTATGGTCCGAGTTCAACTTCGCCTCCAAATTATACACAAAAACCTAGTCCAGCTGAAACTACCCCATCCTCAACTGATTATTCTGAAGAATCTAGTCCGAGTACAACCGGGTACCCCCAAAGTCCTAGCTCAACTCCATCATCAGATCAAGGATTGGTAACTCAATCCTCAACCGGTTATCCTGAACCATCTACTCCAGGCTCTATTCCATCCACTGGATATCCACAAGGTCCTAGTTCCACTTTATCACCCGATCAAGAATCATTATCTCAGGAAACTAGTACGAGTGTTAGTGAATCTTCTACTGGTTCTAGTCCAAGCTCAACGGAAAATGAGTTCACTGGATATCCCCAAGCAACAAGTCCAGCAATTTCATCACCCGATCCGGGTCAACAACCTGACATTCTTGGCGCTTCGCAAATGCCATCCAATGGATATCCACAGCCATCGCCATCGAGTCCTTTGAGTGGAAGTTCAGCAACTCAAAAACCAGGTTCCCCTGTCACAAGCTCAACACCAACGCCTTCGACAACTGCTGGAGCTCAACTGACCACCCAACAGAGTTTTGACGAACAACTAGGCTACAACTACGAAAAACCCATTCTTCCACCAAATCTCACCGAAGTGATTGGCGAGCCGTTCGATATCAACGAGTTGGCTACTACAACGCTACCTTCTACAACGACTCGAAAACCGAGCAATGGAGACATCATCCCACCTAAGCCACGACCAGAGCTCATAGTTCCCGTAGAAACAAGCACCCCGCAAACATCTGATCAAACCGAACAACCATCGACGTCACCATCCACGGTAGTAACAACAACTCGCCCATCATCGCCCGCACCGGTTTCGTCATCCACTTCTGCTCCGGAATATCTCCCACCAGAGGAAACTAATCAACCAGAAGAGCTATATGATACCACTTCGGAAAAAGCTACCTCCACTGAAGCGCAATCGACTGGTTATACAAGTGAATCCACTACAGCATCAGCCTTTCCGAGCTACAGCCAAGAGGCGACCACATTTGCTGGTTATCCAAGCTATTCTACGCCGAATCAAGAATCAACAACTTCTTCCGGATACCCGGATTCTACTCAGGAAAGCACGACATTCTCTGTCTACCCCAGTGCAAGTCAGACAACCGTCATCACTTCTAGTTATCCAAGTTCAAGTCAAGAAACCACCACTGCCTTCAATTATCCAAGCTCAGTGGGACAGGAAACAACCACGTTCGGCGGATACCCCAACACCGAAGGAACATCCCCGGAATATACAACTCCATCTCCATCTCCGGACTATCAGACTACTGCCGGATTCAGTAGCCCATTGGTTCCGGAGATATCGACAACTGCTGGTCAGCCCTCAACTTTCGAACCATTTGGAAATGTCTCTGCTGTAGGTCAATTATTCCCAACCAAACCGAGTTATGAACCGATTCAGTCAACTACGTCTGAAAAGCCTTCTCCGGCACCATCGCCAGCAGGAGCTCCTGAGTATCTTCCGCCGAATTCTAACGATACTTCTAGTCAGTACTATCCCCCAGCGACCAGCACAACGGCAGCTCAGACCACTACAGCCTATACACCTCCGTACCGTCCAGATCAAACCGATCGTCCAGAAATTCCCTCCGATAACCTAGTCAATCAGACAAACCCGGGTGTACAGCCAGCCGAACCACCATCCCCTATGACCATGGGCATGGGTATATCGTCGGAAATCAACGGCCTCATTCCGGACAGTCAAGCAAATAACGGCTACCTGCCACCGCCATCCGCGGACAACGCCGGCTTACGAATTGTGGTTGACGACACGTTACCCGCGGGGTCCGTTCCGGAAACGGACGCGGAAGGATCCGAGTTGCAGCCTCGCGTGGCATTGACACCGTTGACGAGTGCAGGCTACAACTACCAGGCGCCGGAGGACAGACTACCCGTTCCCGTGATACCTTCACACACCCTCGACGACGAAGGTTACCACTACAGAATTCCTAGTGTTCCTTTCCCTTAGTGTATAGCTAGAGTTACGTTACGTTACGTTATGTTCCGGGAGTCGGGTCAATTCACCCCCAACCTATTCATCAAAACCGACTCCAGATGCTTTCAATCAACATCATATATCATATTTCTCATCCAAAATTATGTGATTAAGAAACGCCGAGCAATGTGACCCTATACTTTGATCGGAAAATTGGACATGACCACAGCCGAAAATTTACCCAGGTATAGCGCCAGATAATTTATTTATTTTTGTTTTTCATCGGTTAGCTTTTTCCACCCCTATTATAAGATCTACGACTTTTCCCATGCCATCATCATCGTCTGTTTCGCACTGGGGGATTTTTTTTCTCTTCGGGGAGGATGGCGAATTCTCTTCGTGGCGCGCATCGCAAAACGGGGACCCACTCTGTCACCGATACCCTACTGTGTTTGGCTGGTTATGTAACCGTCATTCGTTAGCTGGAACAATCGATTTCGACGGAGCAGATGACGACGGCGACGAATCGCGAAGATGTTTTTGGCTTTAGGCGATCGGGATGGGAGCCAAAGGGAAGGAAGATGCGCACGCTGTCTCTCGTGGCGGATCGCATATATGGTTGGAAAGAAAAGGCGCGATTGTTTGGGATGCAAGTGGTGAACTGAATTGCGCCCAGGTAACAAGCTTAACTTGCACTAATTGCAGCGGCGTGAGGAGCGGGAGAGTAATTGATTACAGTGTTGAATGGCAAGTATAAATATTGTGGCTATTGGGCTTCATTTGTAGGAATTAAAGGGTGTTCCGATCAAAATTTGGTCAAACAGTAATGTGTGTGAGTCGATCAAAGTTTTTATTAAGTTTTGTTAATACAGAATACAGGAGAAATATTCGGCTAAGCTTTCTTTTTACCGAATGCAAATTGCCGGGTCTTTTAACACCTGCCATAATATTTTGAACAGTCTCCTTGTCCACTTTATTCGCCGCAGAACGCCAGTTTGCTTGAACTGTTTCTTGCTCAAAACAGCTCTTTAAGTCTTCTTAAAGTTCCGCTTGACGATGACCCAATATTCTTCGATTGGGTGAAGCTCTGGCGTGTTGGGAGGGTTCTTGTCATTGGAAACCACTTGAACGTTGTTGGCAGCGTACCACTCCATGGCCATTTTACCGTAATGGCAAGATGCCAAATCCAGCCAAAATAGAACGGAACAATTGTGTCGCTTCAGGAAAGGCAGTAGACGTTTCTGTAGGCAATCGCTCAGATTAATTTCCTGGTTGACGGTTCCGGTCGCAATGTAAACGTTGCTCTTCAAGCCACAGGTACAGATGACCTACCACACCAGATATTTATTCGCAAACTTTGACAGTTTAATGTGCTTGAAAATATCTGCCACCATCAAAATTCCTGTCCAAGAAGCTGTTTAAAGTCTGCCTTGACATAAGTTACATTGTCCTGTACCACGCAATCAAACTTCGTCAGCATCGTCGTGTACAACTTTCGGCGATCGTGCTTTGGCCGACGTGTTTTGTTCATCGTCGCGATTTGGAGTCACCATTTTCTTGTAAGTCGACAGTCCAGCTCGTTTTTTTAGCTCTATCCACGGTTGAAGGCGCCACTCTCAGCTTCTTTGCGACATCTCGGACGGAGAGGTGGGAGTTCCGCTTGAAACAGCGGGCAACTCTTTTTGTCGTCGCTGTGGCCTCCGGTTTTCGATATCCTCCTGATCCATCATTTCTGGCTGGCGACAAACGTACACCAAACACTTTTAATACGTTGGTAACAGTTGATTTAGCCACATTCAACAATTTCGCCAACGGCGTGAGAGTAGTTTGGATTTTCGTCATGCATGTGCATTTTCGTCATGCATGTGCAACATTTTGATGCGTGGTGTTAATCTTAAAATCAAAATAGAGGCATGATGCTTCACGCACACATTTTCAAAATGAGGGGTGTGCAAAAATTTTTAATGCCCGATGAAAGGAAATGCGTCAAGTTTAAGTCGACCAAATTTTGATCGAAACACCCTTTATACATAGAGTGGAATCCATGATCGGCGGAGAGCGTCATTATTACAAAACAATACCTTCAAACATATAACAATACACGACCTATTAAGGAAACTTCAGTTTTTTTTAAGTAAGGTTTCTGACATAAGACGAGGCGTTCAAAAACTGTTAACTACGTGGTTTGCCTTCATCGATGATTGTGAAGTTTAGTTGCTAGTTTGTCTGAAATATCTGTCAACCAGTGCTTTTTTGTGTGGAAACCACTTTGCCGTAAAAACCACTTTGATCCCATTTGATTTAGCTAACCAGTTTACCCATCACAATTGCGATGTCATTGGCAATATCTGAGCCAGCATTTTGTCTGGAATTTAACTGCCAGACTTCATAGGGATGTAGAAGCCCTTTTCCTTAAATTTGGAGCCACTTTCTAGTTAGCAAAATCGGCATCGCGGATTTTCAAGTTCACCAATTTTTCCAGTTTGCTTATACCATAGGCATTTCCCACTGCTTAAACTCCATCTTTAGAGAACAATCTGCAACTCCACAGAATGGATCCGGACCTGTGAACGCAGCCTCGAAGCCCTCCCTGGCCAGACTATCCGCTATTTCATTTCCTTCTATTCCGCAATGTCCGGGAGCCCGGTACAAATTGACTTCGTTCCCTCTGGCCAATTGCTTCAATAATGGAATGCATTTCCAAACTAACATGTTAACACATTCAATAATTGCATCAATTTCCGCTTGAAACACTGTTGGATATTGTCCCATAGGAGTAAATTGTTTTATCCCCGGACCAAACACCCCACGTCCTGTTTTCTTGTTCATTTCTGAACCATCTGTGAAAAAAACACAATGGAGCCCGAACGAAGACTTGGCCCACCGTTTTTCCATAAGTAGCTACTTGTAGAGACCACTTGAAAGGGAATTTCATAGTTTGCTTTCATCGGCATCCATTCTTCTATTGAGTTTGTCACTGGATTCAAATGGAAATGTCTAAATGGCCCACCAAACCTTTTCCGAATCCCGTCAGCTCGTATCATTTGTTGAGAACTTTTCCCTGCTCGAAACTCAACCAGGGTTGCGGTCATTTCACTCACATATTAACAGTCATTTATAATCGTTTTCTGCTGGCTATAAGCTGCATATCCAAACCTGATGCGTGATAAACTTTTACAGCTTGACCAATTATTCCAATTTGTGCAAAACTGAGTTACTCTAACTTCCCAACAAACACAAAACCGTATATGATAGCGGATATAAGTACAAAGTGGAGGCGATATACGTACATGCGTCCATTTGACTTCATGTAAAATGTACGTATATCGCCTCCACTTTGCACTCCTATCCGCTATCATATACGATCCTGTGCTTGCTGGGTTTACTTTCTCTAGCATTTGAGCACATAATCGGCGTTATATTCGTATTTGTCACGTATGTTACTCCGGATATAAGTTCTCACACTACATAAAGGGATCACTAGATTTGGCAGTAATGTATAGGATATTTTATCTAAATTTAAGCCAAATAACGCCTGAATCTAGTCTGTTATATGAAAGATTGCGAACATTGTCGTATGGCGCAGGCGAGATTGCTAACAATTTCGTTGCTTTCACTTCCTCTGGGTTGAAATTAAAACTGGGGAAATTTAACATTATTTTTTCTGTGCTCAAATTAAACCATTTTGTCCAGTAACGGAGTAACGATCTATGTTGAAATTTGTCAGAAGCAGATGATTTCCCATCAACACGAGAGGCTTTAGGAGTGGACAGTAATTAATTCCTAGAACGAAGAGAAATGAAGAGAATGTATTGATAGTTCCGCTAGAGTACGTCAGTCTGTGAAAATGTTCTTGTCTCTGTTTGACTCGATCAACCTTAAAAAACCATTGATTGTACTTATCATGCCATTGCCATTGTACGAAGGGCCAAAAACAGGTTTGGTGGATCGATAGGCAATATCATTTATACGGATCCACGGGGATATGAAGAATCACCTCAAAAAAACAAGATTAACCAACTGGTCATAAAAGCGAGATATCTAATATGACGAATAGGTAGGAAGAAGATCCCGTTTCCTATCCACAATTTATTAGCAATGGAAAGTTGGCATTCCCATTATCCCCATCCAGTCTGCTGCAATCGGGTGCCCTGATGGTCCCTTTCATTCCCAAAAATTATCAAGAAATGTTCATATAATTATGTATGTTTTGATGTTAGAGAAAAATACTACATGACATCTTCGAATCTCTAAACACGAAAATACTCAACGGTTTGATCACTCCAAAATATGACCTTATGCAAAATTTGAGCTTACTTGGATATGGCTTAGGGGCGCAGCTAATCGATTGAAGTTTTGAATTTTGTGGAACTTTGAAAGCTTTCGAGTTCAGATTAATGAAAGGAGCAATGGATGAAATTAAATATTACAAATATGATTGGGATTGGGAAACTAGGAGAATTTAAAATTTAACACTTCATTTGATCACTTTTAAAAAAAATAAAAATTAAACCTTGAAACACTTTTTTTAATTTTCGCTAGTAATCGCGAGCAAATTCCATTTAATTCCACTATGAGCTTATCTTTTGACAGATAGGCCTATTTCCTAGAAAAAAAAAATATTTTTAAAAAAATAGTGTTTAAAAAAAGTGAAAGTGATTACAAATATATCATCGCAAAAGCATCTTGTGATTGGTGGTTGATACTACAATGGCATTTAGGTGTTTCTTTCAAAAATTTAAATTTTCCAGAAAATTAACAACAGCAATCGCTGATTTAGATTTGGCATTCTATACTCTATTTAGATGGCAATTAATGATCTTCAAGTGAATTGGATAATATTATTTAGAAAAATTACCAAGCAGAAGAGTTTGGTAATATTGTTAAAGAGAGGAGAGAAAATTATTTTAAAACACACATGTTAACACATTTACAAATGCTAATCGTCTAAATAAGTTCGGATGTTTTGGGACATTTTAGGTACAATTATCTGTAGAAGGCACTGTTTTTGATCCTCACCTCACCTATTGAGAGTACGGTATTATAAATGTTTATCAACGCCAAATCTTGTTCTACGTTGTCATTCACTACTTCCAGGCTTCCAGGCCACTGTGTAACATTGATAGACTCGGAGTATCTAAAGATTGGAACATAGCTTGCTTCTTTAATTTCATTTAGATGAAAATCCGAGAACTTTATTTATTTCAATTATGTATTGCACTAAGGATTTATTATCTGTTCTAGTATTTCAACTGAAATTGTCAACTTAATGATTAATAAGTAAACCACAGCATCTAAACTAAACCACCCAAATGAAAAATCGAATGCCAGACATGAATCATCGATTGCTATTGGTAACTGTCTAAAACAATTTTAATTAAATTTTGAGTAAAGTAACTATCCTAATGCGAAAACTACTTAAATGAAATATCACACACCAATTATAATCTGCTATATAGAATGAATTAAAACACTGTAACATTTTCTAGCAATTCTAAATGTCTCGTTAAAAAATCTGAACTCAAAAGTTTTCGAAGTACCAGAAAATTCAAAATTTTAATCACTTACAGTCATCCTTAAACCCCACCTGGTTGAGCTCAAATTAGGCATGGGGCATATATTGGGACAATAAAACGAATTGGAACAATACAATTAGAGATGTAATCATCTTGTTTATACTTATCATAACACACATGGTTGGTTAACATTGAAAAGTTTTTATTGTTCCGGTCAACCGTCTCTTCTTATTGATTTTGTTTCATACTGCACTTTCGTGACCCCTTCAACTCTTGCATTTAGCACTTAGTAAACAGCATTTCTGTGTTTGACATAAGCATAGCCAAGAAAGAAGCGAGTCACGAAAATGCAGCACGAAGCAAAATTCACAAGAAGAGACGTACCGCAATTGTAAAATCAGGCACCGGTAACGAAACAAAATTATTTTGCAGCTGAGCGGTGTGGCTACTGCAGTATCAATCATGAAATGGAACTTTATGAAGTTAAATCAAGAAGAAGACAATTGAACCATTTGCTACCCGTTTTTGATGACCCGGATAAGGAAAGCCCTTTTTTTAACCTTATCCTGCGCAGAATTGTATGGCGTAGGTGAGTAGGTTTAGTAAAAATAAATACTATTTATACTAATGGCACTCAATCAACATTTTGGTGCAAACATTTTGTAAGTTTTTCTGATCGAATGGTGTATGAATGAAGTCGTTCTGTGCAGTTAAACGAGAGTTATTGGCGTTCAAAAACATCACACTTTAGCGTAACGCTCTCATTTTTTATTTTTTAAAATGAAACTCGGTACAGGAAAGAGAAACGTAGTCCTACGTTAGAATTTCTGATCATCTAAAAATTTCCTGATGAAACCCCCAAAGAGTCTTAAAGTTTTCCAAGAGAAACAATTGATTTAAAAAAAAAAAAGTTATAAGCAGATCTAGAAGTTTCATTTATATTTTGAAGTCATTTGGCATCGAAAACATAGATTCGAGTTTCGATTTTCCCCTGGTCTTCCTTTGGGAAAAATTTAATTAACTATGTCAAAACTATGATCGATTAGAGGCACCCCTATATCATGTTTGATTAAAGTTAAATTTTGACTAGAGTCATATTTTGGGGTAATGGAAATTATGTGCAATTTTGTTAATTGAAATTCGATGGAATTTTTTTCCTCATACATTCCATTTGCAACCTAATGCATACGTATTATGTATTATATATGATCTTCAGTTGGTTGATACAGAAATGAAAAAAAAATTCAAACAATGTGTACCGATCCTGAATAATACAGGAATAGCCCAAAAAATCTGGAAAGTCATTTATGCATTCTTAGATACACTTGAAATTTTTGATTGGGAATCAACAATTTATTATGTTTTGAAATTGGAAATATCTTCCCTTCATCATTACATGAATTTCTTCTAGAACCAAATGTGTGAATTGTTAGGTCCGTTAGAATACGGTAGGTTGTGAAATTGAATGTGAATTTGAGCGGAGGGGTTTTTCGAAAAGGCGGTATCCAATCAAGCACACAATTCTTTACCAAGCTACCCCAGTGGGGCAAGGGAGGGGAAGGAAACCCCACAGGCAAAGAGTGTGCGGTTGATCGTGCTCATATACCGCCAATGGCACAGAACGGTTCTAGCGATGTGAAATTTCTGTTTACACTTTCTAACGACCACAAGTGACAGAAATCAATTTCCAATTACAGGTTTTGAAAACACAACTTCTAATTTAACCGGTAATGTTTTCTTTGTCGTTATTTACTTTAACAACCTCAGAGAGAAACACTGTACTGATCCTCTTAACAGCGTGTTTTGAGATTTTCCCATCATCGTGAGATTTTATTTTGTTAAAAATTTGTTTTTGTCATTGGCTCACAGATATATACCTTGAAAATTTCATACACTGGAAAAAAAATTAATATTAAAAAGCGCGTAAAATTTTCGCTCGTTTAATTCCAAGCCCAAGAAGGCGTAAACGACGAAATTGCTTACAATCTTTCATGAGCCATACAACAATATTTGCAATCTTTCATTCAACAGGCTAGCTTCACTGAGTTAATGCACTCAGAGTGCATTCCGTCTATTACTTACAGACTATTTGAAAACAATTGAAAAACTTTTCTATGTTTTAAGAAAAAAAGTCCTTCGAAGTAGTTTAAAAATAATTGTTCATATGCATGCCGTTATTCATTTTTGATTTTAACAATTTATCACAGACAAACAGAAATAACTCATTGATCATTTTTCACTAGAAATCATCTTCTCTAAAACACTATCGCCATTTGTTGAGCACACTGTGATGAGTGATAAAGCTGAACAGGTGGTGGTAGTGTGCTAATGCCAAACTTATGAGAATTGGCTATGCGCGCCACCAGTGGCGATACTACCAACTATGAAATTATTCAATTTACGTGTTCGATGAAGAAACTGTAAGTATTATGTCTGTTTGTCTGTGAATTTATTGTGGAAATTTGTATCACAGATAGAAATAAACATTTAATTTTCTGCGTTTCTATTGCACATAAAGGGAATGCTAGATTTGACAGTATATATTGGGGATATTTCATGTAAATTTAAGTCAGACAACGCCTGAATCTAGTCTGTTGTATGAAAGATTGCAAACAATGTCGTTGTTTACGCCACCTTTGACTTAAAACTTGCCCAAAGTAGATACGTTTGCGTTCCGTTGACTTAAATTTGACAGAAAACCTATGGGAAAACTGTCAAATTCACGTAAACGTAAACGGTTCGACGTAAGTATTTCGACGTAAACTGCAGTCATTGTATCCTTCTCTCTCTCTCTCTCTGTCTCTATCTCTGCCTCACTCCTCTCCCGCGCGCGGTACAGCGACTCCACGCGGGTAATAAACGAATGTGTCAATAACCTCAGCACAAAGTTACACGCAGCATTAAACCAATGCATTGGAGAGATTAGGCATTTTCTTTTTGAGTTGTACAAGTGTTTATAGTTTACCTACCGAGATGATAGATTTGGATGTTTCCATCTTCATCAGCCACTTTCAAATTTATAGCAAACACAAGTTTGCCATGCCGTGTTGCCGAATCTATCTCCAAACACACTGGCTTATTGCGGAACAACGCGATTAAGTGATTCCGCATTATTTCTGAATATTTCGTGAAATCTTTAAATTCATCGCCCTCCACAATGGTTCGTTTAACAGTTTCGTTGCCTGCCACTCAGGGAACCGAAGAGGGTGATTGTTCACCGTCACCAACTGGATCGTACCAAGTAGGACAGTTTTCCTGTTGGTTTCCACCACCACTTTATTTAACTTAGCCCTTTTTGCGGGGCTTGGCTGTCCATCCCCACTGTCACTACAGAAAACCACGGTTCTGTTTTTCCAAACCCAACCACCAAGCCACATCGGGATGTGCCGATATGAAATGCTTTTTAAAATTGGCGGCCACAAATGTATTCGGCTCATAATCACATCTGTGATCATTTTTTTCTGCCAGGCAGTGGTATTTTATCGAACCACCAGCTTCCGTCACTTCCTCAATCACACCACTAAGCTGCTGTTTTAACTTTTGCCGGCTCATTGTGACGAACGACTTTCCCGATTCGCGTCGAAGAATAAACGTCATGAATCGATCATCCTTGATTTTTCATGAAGATCAACGCATGTGAAGAAGAGCGACACGACCGAAGAACACTCGGGTCAATCAAACCACTCTTCTAGTCACGATGTGAGCGAGTCAGAGCCGAAGAGCACGAAGAACGAAGCTTTACGTTTTGCACTGCCACCAGGGTTGCCACATTATTTTTCGTTCTCATCTCTAATTTTTACCACAAAAATCTTACATATCTGTGATTAACTGCAGGAAATCTTGGCAAAAATCTTAGCTTCAAATTTTGTGCTGTAAAAGTACACAGAAAAAAATAATTAATTTTAACAGGCGTGTAAAATATCCACTCGTTTAAATCCAAGCTAAAGGAGGCGTAAACAACGAAATTGTTTGCAACTTTTCATGTGCCATACAACAATATTGGCAATCTTTCATACAACAGGCTGGATTCAGGCGTTATCTGGCTTAAATTTACATCAAATATCCCATTATTTCCTGGCAAATCTAGCATTCCCTTTATGTGCATAAGATAACGCAGAAAATTTAATATTTCTTTTTATCTGTGTAGAATAGAAACTTTTCAGATGCCTGAAGACATATGCAGTTCTTTTTAATAATTGGTATTGAGATGAATGCAAAATATAACAGATATCTAGGAATCCTAGAGGGTTTGAGCTGTTTAGTGGAATACCTGTAACTAGAAATTAGAAGAAAAATCAGTGTTCTCCATTTAATTCCAACTACCTTTGCTTATCTTCGACAGATACGCGTATTTCGTCTACAAAGTGCAGACTTCTTCAGTGTCTCGTACTAAGTCGAGTTATTAGTACGAGACACTGAAGAAGTCTGCACATTTTAGACGAAATACGCGTCCCAAGAAACACACAAGTTTTATAACGGTTGAAAATACTTTTATATGACTAGATTTGGTTATAAAGAAGCCTACTCAACTTAAAATCATGCAAATTTGTTACTCGGGGTATCTGTCGAAGATAAGCAAAGGTAGTTGGAATTAAATGGAGAATACTTATTTCTAGTTACAGATATCTAGGGTTTTTTTTTCATTAGGGCGAATCTGCAATTGAGAGACTCTCTTTGATTACTTTCTCTTTCATTCATATTCCTTTCAGCGTTACGTTTTTCATTCAACTATTTGTAGAGTATGGTAGCCAGCACTGTTGTGTTTCTATCTGTACGGAAGAATTCCTCAAAAAATTTTAATGGCGCTGTAATAAATGAAAGAGAGCGAGAGAGGAGAGATCCTCTTATTGTTAGATTCGGCCTTCTGAAAAAAAATCCTAGATATATACTCATCAGAACACATTTATTGTGAAAGGCCGATGTAAAAGTGTCTTTTCAATGGGGCTTAAGTGTATTTATCGGTTTCCCTGGATCACACCATAGCAAAACGGATTTTCTTTCTAAAGGAAATATGTAATACAAGGATTAGTGAAAAGTTCACAATGAAGTTTCTTAGCAATATAAAAGCCTGCTTCCCATCTGCTCATTTAAAACACAGCAGTTTTCTCCAACAAGTTTTCAAGTCATCTAGATCTTCCACCTCGATGTCCATACAGATGATTGTCGTCCTCAGCTAACAAAACTAATTTTAGATGGCCTGTGCTCACCGGTTGCAAAGAAAATCTGATATAGCTTGATAATCGAGTGAAACACCTTCAAAGTGTACAGCATTTCTGCGCCAACGCTTCATGTAGTAGTCAGAACTAGATTCGTTCAGGTCAAAGCGCTTAATGATCTGTTTAATCAACTAGGCATAGGAAGAAGTACAGCACATCGAGTAGAAAGCCTCTTCTCTGGTATCATCGAGAGTTCCGGATCTGAGCATTTCTCCTGCTGCTACCCCGATCTATATTTCCGACTTCTAACGAAGATGTTTTTCTAAATCAGAAACACGGAATTCCGTCATGTGTCTTAGGTAATCATCCTCACAAATATTTGTAAGGAGAATCATTAGTGAGACTTCAGGTGATTGTACATGTTCAGGAATACCTTAGCTTCTGATTGGAAGATACGATTCGCTTTAATGACAGAAAATGCGCTGTGTGGTTTGATTGTTATCGCAGTTGGATTGGAACGAGAAATACAACACGAGCTACGAAAACTGTTTGAAATTCCTTTTCACAATTGACTCCAACGATAACCTTCTGGTCATCTACCACCATGCGGAACTATTGAAGGCCTCAATTCCAAGATACTTTGTATCATCTGGAATTCCTTGGATCGTATAGTAACTTCAACTGTTCCATCAACATTGAGACAAATACTTCTCCATCGGAATACTTGAAGAAATTATTGAACTTGAACTTGAACTTGAAGTACATCAACAAAATATTGAAATTCCATCACACATCGCAGACAAAATTAAATGAAAAATTTTACAAAACCCCATGCGGATTTTTTGAAATTCAGAATTAAATAAATGAGATTATGTAATTCATGCAAAACATTCTTTTTAGATTGTTCCAAAAAGTCAGGATTTTCTCCAAGAATTACTTCTTATGTTATCTTATAAATTTTGGAATTATCTTATAATTTTGTAGCTCTTGCAGATGTCTTCCGAAGATTCCTTTAGAATCACATAAACTTTCATGTTCAGGTATTCCTTAAAAAAAACCATCACATAAATGTTTTGAAATACAGCCGATGAGATACCAGAAGAAACTCTTGAAAGAATCTCTAGAGGAATGCCAACAAACTCCTGAAGGATATCTTTAGAATCGGCAGAAAGAATATCTCAAGGAATGTCTGAGAACTTTTCATAGAAGATTATCTAAAAAAAATTGGTGAAGAAATCATTTTGGGGCACATACACAAACTGACTTTCAAACTGTCTGCTGTCACTGTAGTGTTAGCTGGGGCTGGATAGTCAAGAACAGAATGGATATACTTTTTGGCTCAGGAAGTATCAGCACATAGGTTCTAAACTGAATCCCACGCTTAATGAATCCCCCGTAAAAGTTTATCTCACATCGAAGAACCTCTCATATATTCTGTCAAATTAACCAAGAAGTTATACAACAGTGAGTCAATTTTAAATCAATAGTTTACTATTGATTTTTGGTGTCAGCGTCAATTGATTTCTTTTGCTTCATGGGCCTTAAACAGCACAATTAAAGTAGAATTGGTAAAAAAGTTGGAATGTACATGTATTATAAATTTGAGGTTTTTAAGTGGAAGCGTCAAAAATCTTAAAAGTCTTAATTTACCTCAAAAATCTGTAATCTTTACATACAGATATCTGTATGAAAAATATGAAAAAAATCTGTGTCAATCTAGATAAATCTGTGCATGTGGCAACCCTAATTACCACTCATATTCTTTTCAACCGGGCCACTCACCGCAGTATGCTTTTACGTTGGCTTGCTCTTCATTAGAGAGGAGTACACGCTCAAAACAGCCTCTCATTCATTTGTATCGCCGACTCTTTTTTCCTCACGGAAAAGTTACTCAATTTTTGTTAAAAGTGGAACAACTCATACTTTGAGTTGTTCCACTTTTAACAAAAATTGAGTAACTTTTCCGTGAGAAAAAAAGGGACGGTGATACAAATGAAAGAGAGGCTGTTTTGAGCGTGTAGTTGTCGCTGCGTCGAAGATCTTCGCACACGATGAGCGAATAAGCACTCCCGCGAAAATGTTACTCAATTTTCGTTAAAAAGTGGATCAACTCAATTTTTGAGTAAATCCACTTTTTACGAAAATTGAGTAACATTTCCGTGAGAGAAAAAGAGAGAGCATACACTTGTACTCCAAAATTGAGTAAAGTGAAGCGGGAGTGAGGGGAAAATGATGCGAATATCAGCTAGCCTGACCTGATGTATAGCAAATTGAATTTCAATGACTTGATAATTTGGTTTTCATTAAAAAAAATTGTATAACATCACTTGAGCGAGTTCTCCGTTAGCTTAGTCGGTAAAGGCATACCTAAATGTCAATATATGCTGCAGGAAGCTGGGTTCGATTTCCGGTCTGGTCTCGGAATTATTCGTGGAGGAAATTACACTTTTAAAAAATTATGTAATTTTCGGTGCCCTTAGACCGAGACATGCGAGTTACCTTAAGGACATAATAGCTAGTCGAAAGAGGCTAGAAAATCAATTCAATCAAACACACATTTTGTTGGATTGTGTCTGTTACTGTTTCGGGACACTTAATTTTAAATGAAACATTTGTAGCGTTCCAATTTGAATTGCGTGTGGTGTAAATAATTTCTAAGTGTGTAGAATATAATTGTATTTGACACACAACCATACTCATGTAAAAATAGTACCTGGCATCGAAAGTTCTATTCAATATGGAAGTTAATTTAGAACATTGAGTTGACAGCAAACAACGCGCTTATTAACTTAGAAAGGATATGAACATCACTTTAATATTTCAAAAAACAAAAAGTCCCTCAAATGCCCCCGCTCCCTTTTTTTTGTCAAAGAATACTATACACTAAATTTTAATTCAATTTCTACGACACCGAATTCCAAATCCATCTGGGTGAATATAACCAATAATGGAACTAGAAGTATCTTAAACTCACCGTCCAGGCAAACCGATTGGCCGACGAACTAAACGCATCCAAATTTTACCTTTCCACTAAACTTACGTAACGAAAATCTGCATCTAGCACAACATCGCACTCGACGACGATCATCCCGTCGCCTGCCCGAATCCGCAATCCAATGTTTACAACTCGACGCAAAACGGCTAAGCTCACGGCTCGAGCGGACGCGATGCAATGCAGCATGGTGTTCTCACACTTCACCACCAACACGAAGAGTCCCACCAGCCAAACGCCACTGAAGAGCCACCAACTAACTGAACAAATCATCCAACGAGTGCGCATTACTCAGGCTCATCGAGACTCATCGGCTCAACGACTCGAATCGTTTGTTTACAGTTGTTAATAAATAATTATCGATCGAAGCGTCGCCGCGTCTTTGGAGCAGAGTTCGTCTCGCTCGCCGTCTGTCTTTCTAATGTTTATAATGGGTTTTATTGGCGGCGCTTAAACGTCGCGGAGCACACAAAACTCGTCGGTCGAGTTCCCTTACCCCTTCATCAATCTTCCCACCCAGTGCGAGACGATCTCCTCTCCTATTATGAGTGTTGACCCCTAGCAGGTAATTATCAACGCAGTAACATCATCTCCATCACGATCGCCTGCGTCCGTCGAATTTTTGCCTATTACCTAAGGCGGTGCGAAATGGGTCGAAAAGTCGGCCACCCCCATTGTGTCTCCCATCCTGCGCCGAAATGCGACACATGCGAAAATTGACCGATTTCTCAAAAACCTGTCGAAATGTCATCCACCCCAATAGAGATGCGCGCACGCGACCACAAAAAGCCTCCCCACCAGTCCCCCTCACACCATCATCATTCTATGCATATATATTATGAGCGGTTATTTAAAAAAAAAAAAACTACGAGAGAAGAAGTAAGCAGATGAAGATGTTGAATAAATATTTCAAGTGTATTATTACGACAAGATTGTGTTTTATTTCTCCATTGACTCCCTTTCGACAGCCCGATCAACCAGAGCTTGCATTCTCAAGTGTATTATATCAATTCATCGTTTTTTTTTGGACTGTCTATGACCCAGCAAGGCAGTCGTTTGGTTATTGTTTTTTGTTCGGCCTGATTGCTCCATTGAGGTGATTGTTTTCATTTGATTACTAGCTGCGGCAGACTTAGCAGGTAGGTTAGGAACCCGATGGTCCGATGACCAACAATGCAACAAGCCGGAGTGGATGGAGCTAATTCGATTAGGGGGCGGCAGTCTTGCTGCTATGAGACTGCTGTACCAAATTGGCTCTTCTGCATTGAGGTTTGATGCGTACGCAACTAGCACCCGCCAATAGTAGCTTCGTAATTGGATCTCTGGGAATAGGTAAGTTGCGCCAGGGCGTAAAAGTTGATAGTTCAGGTATCGGGGATTTTCGGTGCACAGCAAACACAGTCAATGATTGCCAATCGAGTAACAATGGTTCAGATGACGTTAGAGACACATGTTTTATTAACCAGGCGACGTTCTTCAAAAACGGTCTACGCGACTGTCCATCAGCCGGTTTTCCAACCGAACATTTGATTTCCAATCCTAACGTTTGCATTAAAATAAATGGACTTGTTTCGGATGGTGATAATTGATAATTGCTTCTGATAAATTTCGCATGGAAGGTAATTATCTAAGCTTACTTGCAAAAAAATCTACGCCCTTGCGAGCGGCCTTTCGGCAGATAATGGGATCATTCGCCATGGATGGCGGACAAAAGCATGCGTGTAGACATGTTTTTGAGTTCTTTCTTCGTTTTATTTGACAAGTCCTCCTCAGAGTTCGCGACAAAATTGTTGGAGTAGACCTTACGCTTCAGGTTGGCCCAAAAATTCTCGATGGGACACAGCTGGGGGACGTTGGGCGGGTTCGTCGACTTGGGTACCACATCGATATTCAGCCGCTCCATCTCCTTCAACGATCGCTTCGAGTAGTGGGCTGACACCAGATCCGGCCAGAACACCGCGTCTTCGCCCTTATGGTATTTCTTGATGAACGACACAACTTTCGGCAGGCATTTCGTTCTATAAAATTCCCCGTTCATGGGCAGTCCGGAGCGAAAGAAGAGCGGCTTTGACATCCCCTTCGCTGATTGTCAGCATCTTCTTGGGGAACTTGGTGTGTGAAATAAACTTCATCTTGGAGCTCACTTCCTTCGTGGTGGAAGTAAAATACGAAGTGCCCTGCCAGTCGTTGCCATCCAGGGTGAGATAGGTCTGTCGTCCATCACCACCGCCGACGCCGGAAAATCGAGTTGATCATTTTATTCAGCCGCTGCCGCTGAATCATTGCCTGCAGCTCCGAAACCAGTGTGCACGCGACATACGCTTCCTGATATGTATGTTCATGTTCGCCAGGAACTTTTTCACTGTTTGGCCGGTTGAACCGACCTCCCGGCCATGCGCAAGCAGCGATGTAGCCACTTTTCCTCGGTCTTCCTCTTCAACATCCTTTGCAGCTTCTTGTCGCTCAGGGTCGTCGGCCGCCCGTAACCGGGCTTTCTTCTGATGCTCTGATTGTTGTCTAATAGTGCCAAGATGTTGTAGATGCCGGAACGGGCGTATCCGGCGTCCACAAAGTGCAGCACGTCGGTAATTTTTGTCCATTTTTTCAATGCAAACGTTAACCAATCGCCTATCACCTACCACCCACCGGTATGGTTACACTGCTGGACCTGCTGATTGAAGAATGCTGTGAGATCACCCCCTCGTAGTTCCTGGTCTCACAGCCTCATTGTCTCTACCAAAAAGGCCGACTATAGAGCTATCTCTCTTACGTGCTGTGGGTCCAAAATTATCGTGAGGATGGAAATACGCCGGCTGCTCGATTTCCTATACACGAACGGGCGATTGACAATCGGCAACAGGCGTTGTGACCGGGGTTTGGCACGAACACTCACCTCGGTACTCTGGGACCAGCACTGAGTGATGCAATGAAAGATGGGAAACATATTGAGCTTGCTACACACGACTTCGTCAAGGTCTAGTACCAGGTGTGGATGCCCGAGGTCCTGGACCAACCATGGTCTGGGAACTGAGCAAGCACATCATGTAAATTTTGCAAAACTTCCTTCACCGTCGGACCCAAGTTAGCATTGACAACCATCGATCTGGCACTTTCATGGAAGTCACAGGTGTGCCGCAGAAATCAGTGATTGCCGTCTGCCTTTTTCTAATCAGGATGAACGAAGTTTTTTCAGGTCTACCTTCAGACACCCGCTTGTTTGTGTTATTTGCAGCGTTCTGATGGCTTTGCGGAAAAGCATCCTGCAAGCGAACGATCCGCTCTCACTTTGGCGAGGTATAATCAGAGCTACCTCTGTACTCCTTCTAGTCACTCTTCAGATTGCCGACTGCGTCGAGGCAGGACCACTCCCGTTCAAGTATCAAGCAGGTTTTCTCGAGAAGACAGCTGATCCTAGCAGTGGATGGAGTTTTCCTCCTTGAGGAGTTCATCCATCTCCTCAACAGCCCTGCCAACCAGGAGCTCCTTCAGGTGCCCAGGATCCACTGGTGTGGAGCTAGAGCTTGAAACGCTAAACCTACGGCCGGTCAGGAAGGTTTGGGGTGGGATAGGAATCGCTGACTGCAGTTTCATTCAATTCCAGAAACTCCCAGTATAGTGCTCCATTTTTTTCCGGATCGCGACAACCATAGCAATCGATTGGCCTTACCAGCGTTGTAACCGCTCTAGGACCAGAGAATCCATCCCACGCATGGATCCAGGCAACAATGCGACATGCCCCTCTGGGACAACGGTCTTTTGGATTCCGGGACACTGTGGGATCCCAGACAATATCGAAGCCGATCAGCTCGCCTTCATGGGCAGGAATGGTAGATTTGTCACTAACAGCGTCCCCGGTAATGATACCAAATAAATGGATCAAGTGCACACTTCGTAAAGCATGGTCCAGAGAATGGGCCCAGTCGTGCACACCGTTTATTAGGAATATCAAGGGCCTTAGTAGGACACTTGTTGCAAACCAGCTGAGGTGACTGCTGTTTGACTAAATTAAGTCACAATCAAGTTGCTGCAACCATTTTTGACCATTGTGTGCTGCTTGGAGGAGTTATCCACCAGTGGGAGGACTTCCACAATCACTGGAACGAGCTTATCATTTTGCGGCAACGCCTCTAACAACCTTATCTTGAACGAGCCGTTCCACATTAATTGACCAATATGTAGTGTCCAGCACTTCCTGGAGCTTTTTCTATGTAACTGCGCCCAGTATGAGAGCCCACGAAAGCTTTGGGGCATCCCTGGTAGTATAAGAGACGCTCTCTGTCAGGACGCCACGACGGAGGCGGAATATGCTCAAAAATGCAGTATTATACAAACAAATATCCCAAGTAACACACTAGGGTAATAATTAGTTGTTGTAACTTGATTATGACTTAGCAAGTCATATTTATGTTATCTCAACCAAATGGCAACAAGTGTGCTACTAGGGATAGTTTAAGGAAGTCGCCAAGTACTACCAACCACCAAATATCACTGAGCTTTGCTATTCATACTGGACTCTTCTTTCTCTGATACCACTGACTGCAACCAACATTCAATACGACATCAGACCCTCCCAATCAGACCTTCCCCAACCACAAACACCAACTGACAGACTGATGACGAGCCATGAACGAGAAGGACAACCCTTAAAACAAATTCCTTATAAAGGGTGTCCACAGTTAAATTGCATCACTTTAAACTCGTCCTCAAAAACAAGTCTCTCATCCGATTGTCATGAAACTTTCAGGGAATAAAATACAATGTATAATCTTGGTTTATTTCACTGTATTTCTTTACCAAATCTAAAAGCCCGAACTTTCTTCTTAATATCACGCATAAGATTTTGTACAACGCTCGAACCGACATTTTTTTTCGCTTTCAACCATGACTTCAACATTTCCTGTTCTGTAGTGACAACTTTAGGATTCTTACGAAGTTCGTGCTTCATTATAGCCCAATGTAGAGTTTGGGGGATTAAGATCCTTTGGCACGAAATTGACACCATTCGTGTTGTACCACTCCAGAACATCCTTGGAGTAGTGACAAGAGGCTAGGTCCAGTCAAAAAGTTGTAGGAACCTTGTGTGTTTTGAAAAATGGAAGCAGTCGTTTTTTCAGGTATTCATTCATGTATACTTGACCATTTACAGTTGAAGTTGTCACGAAAGGCTTGCTCCGTTTACCACACGAACAAATCACCTGCCAAATCATGAATTTCTTGGGGAACTTTGACACTTTTTCTGTTTCCTGAGAGACTCAGTGTGGTTTCGTCAACATTTGTGTGTACAGCTTACGCACACGTGTTTTAGCTGCCCTATTCTGTTTTTCATTGCGGTTTGGAGCTTTCTGATGAACGGAGCCCGCCTCGTTTCTTGGCTTTCTGCACGAAACTTATGGTCAAGTGCAGCTTTTTGGCGACATCCCGAACGGAACAGTTTGGTTTGCGTTTAAAGGCAGCAACCACTCGCTTGTGATCCTTCACACAGTTCGGAACACTTTTTCTACCACTCACCTTCTTCCGGTTGACAGTTAAACGTTCTCTGAAACGGTTTATGACACAAGACACTGTAGACTGGTGAATTTTCGACACCTTTCCGATGACTCGGTGCGAAAGAAGTGGGTTGTCGAGATACGGGTGCAAAATGTTCTCGCGCACTTGCTGTTCGTTCGACTCCATTTTTGAAACTCTGACACATTTCCCAATGAAACTCACGCAGTGTAAACAATACACGCTGAGATAATTTCATCCAAAATTTCGTTGAAATCAATCCAAAGGGCGAAATGTTACAGTTTATTGAAAGTGATGCAATTGAAGTGTAGACACCCTTTACTCTGTAACAAGTTAAAGAAAACAGTTTAGGCCGCATATTTTACGTTTCTCGGGAGGTGACCAGCGTAATCAAGTATATCTCCCACACCAATTTCCTGAAGAAGGTTCTCTCGTGGCTGATCATCAGTGACAAAAGCACGTCGAAGCCACTGTTGTTTTCTTCGGGGCTTGCTGTGAAGGGAGTGATTTACTGTCCCAAATGCCTGCCGAAAGTGGCCACCTTTATTCGGAGGCTCCATGCGGAAGAGTGTTTTGGTCGAACCTGGCATCTGCCCAACATCTGAACTTCACTCTGGTACTGAAGAATGCAAATACCCCGAACGTTCGAAATTGTGGCCAATCTCACACGCAACAATTTTGTGGTTAAATTCGAGAAGCAGGTGATCGTTAAGCCGACGAAGAAACTCAACAATATCAAAACATCGATAATTTTTCGACGGGTATGGCCAAGGTCTTGGCTAACTGCAGAAAAACCGTTCTTCAGGGTGTAGGAGCAGTTTTGTAATTTGATCAATAAATGTAAGATTTGAGAAAACAATGTTTCATGTATTTGTTTTTCGTAGTTGGTTTTCCCAGTTCCTTCCAAAACTGTCTACTTTTTTAAGGCAGGCGTTCCAAGATATCCGGGGAATGAATGGAAAACATTTATTGCCCATCCGAGAGATGCAATAAACTGAGGATAGGAGAGAAATAACTCTTTAGTTACGATTCAATTCTCTATAAATTTACTAAACTTTGAAACCATCATCTTAGCTAGTCTTTTTTTTTTAAGTTTGGTAGAACTACTTTAAAAAATAAGGGTGTTTTGATTTTAGAAATTCTTTAACACTAGTTACACTAGTAACACGATAATAATATTCTTATCAAGTTAGATACGCTCTCCAGAAGTTTTGGGGAAATTTACAGTCTTACTTTCGACATTTCAAAATAATAAAATATTAATTTCGAATATATTTTTCCAAAGTTCACTTAAAATGATAATGAGCAAGTTTAGAATCGTTTAGTGCCCGATATATGTACTTAAATAACTTTTATCAATAGTCGCATTATTCACGTTATTTCACCAGTTAGTTTTGAGCTTTCAAATCAGAACCTTTTTTGGCAACCATAGATGTTTTTCTAATTTTTTTTTAGATTTTTTTAAATGAGTTTTGATATATTTATAATCTATACATATAAAAATAAATTTCTGTCTGTCTGAACCTTATAGACTCGGAGACTACTGAACTGATCGGTGTGAAAATTTGTATGCAGGGGTTTTTGGGGCCGAGCAAGGTTCTTATGATAGTAAGAGACCCCTCCCATCTCTGTGAAGGGGGGCTCCCATACAAATTAAACACAAATTTCTACATAACTCAATAACCAAACAAGCAAATGGAACCAAATATGAGCGAGTTTTTGAAGGCAGGAAATGTTTTTATGGTGATCCGAGACCCCTTCGTCTTCTGAAAAGGGGGGGCTCCCATAAAAATGAAAAACAAATGTCTACATGGCTCGAGAACTAATCAAGCAAATGGAACCAAATTTGGCATGGGAGAGTTCTTTAAGGCAAAAAATGTGTTTATAGTGGTTCGAGACCCTTCCTCTCTTTGGAAAGAGGGGCTTCGATACAAATAAAACACAAATTGCAACCAAACATGAGAACTATTCCTACTGCTATGCAAATTTGTATGCAGGGGTTTTTAAGTCCGAGAAAGGATCTTATGATAGTTCAAGACCCCTCCCGCTTCTAGAAAGGGGGCTCCCATGCAAATGAAAAACAAATGTTTGCATAATTTGAGAACTAATCAAGCAAATGGAACCGAATTTGGCATGGGAGAGTTCTTTAAGGCAAAAAATGTGTTTATGGTGGTTTGAGACAACTCCTCTTTATAAAAAGGGGAGGCTCCCATACAAATAAAACACAGATTTCAACCAAACATGAGAACTATTCCTACCACTATGCCAATTAATATGTAGGCGTTTTAAGGTTCGGAATAGTATCTAATAATAGTTTGAGACCCCTCCCGCCTATCTAGAAAGGGGGGCTTCCATGCAAATGATACAGAAATTTCTGCATAACTCGAGAACTAATCAAGCAAATGAAACCAAATTTGGCATGGGCAAGTTTATGAAGGTAAGAAATGTTTTTATTGTGGTTTGAGACCTCTCCTCACTCTGGAAAGGGGGGCTCCCATACAAATGAAACACTAATTTCAACCAAACATGAGAACTATTCCTACTGTTATGAAAATGTGAATGCAGGGGTCTTTGGGCTGGAGAAAATGGTCATGATGAATCGAGACTCCTCCTCCGTCTTAAAAGGGGGCTCTCATAAAAATAAAACACCAATTTCTGCATAATTCGTGAACTAAACAAGCACATGGAAATAAATTTGGTGTGTGGGGGTTTATGAAGATAAAGTATATTTTATGGTTGTTTGATAACTCTCCCTGATTTGTAAGGGTTGGCTTTCATATAAATAAAACATAAATTTCTGCATAACTCAAGAACTAATCAAACAAATGGAACCAAATTTGGCATCTGGGATTTTTTGTAGGCAATAAATGTTTTAACGATGGTTTAAGACCTCTCTCCTGTTTGGGGGCCAGAAAAGGTTCTTATGTAGTTAGAGACCCCTCCCTCCTCCCTCCTCCGGATATGAGCGAAGAAAGTTGCCGCTAACACCAAGTTTTTCTAGTTTCGCAATCGCAATGGCGTGGTTCAGCTTGTCGAATGCTGCTGACAAGTCAGTATATATGACGTCAGTTTGAGCTCGTTCAGCCATACTATCCGTGATATACGATGTAAGAACGGAGTGATTCCACGATAATTATTCATGTCTCCTTTGCTTCCTTTCTTGTGGACCGGAAACATATGTGCAAATTTCCAGCAGGATGGGAACACTCCTCTTACGACGGACATATTGAATAGGCGCAGCAACGGTGTCAGTAAGCAGGTAATGTGTCTCTTCAGGAATGCTGACGGAACACCATCGGGTCCAGGATTGAGGGACGACTTGAGTTGTTTTGCGGCGGTTGTAATCATGACGACGTTGATATCGATTATCCCCAGTGCCTGACCGTATAGTGGCACATTGTTAGCTGCTGATGTAACGTGTTCATCCGTCAATCTCTCACCGGAGAAAACACTGGAAAACTTTTCGGAAAACAGGCGGCATATCTCCTGGGGGGATGAAGCGACTTCACCGTTTAGCACCATTGTGGATGGTAGGCCAGGCTTTCGGCGCTGCTCGTTTACATGCTTCCAAAAAAACTTCGGATGTGACCTGAGTTTGTACTGAATCCCTCGTAAATATGACGAATAGCATCGACGGCTGACTCGCTTGAAGTGGTTTTTCAGCGCAAGCGTACGATATTTAGTGAATTTTCTCAAAGCCGCTCTCTTAGTCGATTTCAGTTTTCGAAATTCGCTAGTTTGCCAAGAAAGGTGCGACTCTTTTTGGTGGATTCTCTTCGGAACGTGCCTGTCAATGACATATGCCAAGACGTGTAAAAAAGTTTGCGCAGCGGAATCGACGTTTTTGGGATCAAGGATGCTCTCCCAGGCTATGTTAGACAGCACGCCGACGATACTACGGTGATCGGCTTTCCGGAAATCGTATGACACAGTAGCAGAAGTGCCGTCAAAATCTCGAACATGGTTACCTTCCACGGCGACGATTAAAGGAGGGTGGTGAGGAGCCAGCTTTACCAGAGGAGTTGGAGCCGTAGAGATGAATGGAGCGGTGTCCTGAGTGCTTACAAAGCAGAGGTCTAAGCTTCGGTTGTTTTCGTTTACAACGTGGTTGATTTGAGATAGCGTGGCTGCACTATAGTTATCAAGAAGACTAACTGACCCTGTGTGAAATAGAGAGCGTGTTGGGTCTGGATAGAGAAAGCCGCTGTGAGACACTTTCCACGATATACCAGCTAGATTGAAGTCGCCAAGGACGATCATCTCGTCAACAGGAGTTGCATTCTCCGTTATCGCGAAAACGGACCGGCAATGGGTTTCGATTAGATCGTTGTCACGAACTCGGTCAGGTGCAATATATACCGCACATAGGTACAGTGTGCGATCACTCAGATTTACGGCGACCCAGACTTGTTCCACACAGTTCCACTCTTCATTTTCTATGACTCTTGCCTTCAAGTTGGATCGAACTGCCACGAGAACACCGCCTCCAGTAACTTTCGGCTGTTACTCGAATTTCGGTCGCAGCGAAAGACCTCGTACTCACACCCGAATGCTTGAGGGGAGGCCGTTCGGGAATCGAGCCAAGTTTCGGTTAGTGCAATCAAATCATAGCAGTGATCCGATACTGCCAGTCGATAGTCGTTGACGTCAGAATTCATACCCCCAATATTTTGGTAGTAAATTGTGAGGCTTTGACAACGACGTTCCACAGCAGGGCCTTTCTTATCGTTTGGAACGTTTGGTCTCGATCGTCTAAAATTCCGGTTTATAGAGATAGATCGGGGCTGTCTTGTAGGGGATGGACTGGAAACAACAATCGATTCAGGGAACGAGTTTTCCGAAGAAGCAGTGTACTTGCCTGAAGTAGAGGTCCGGAAGACCCCGTCTCCCAATTCAAACACAGGACCGGGACGGCTGCTGGTCGCTGGCAGGTGGGGCTCGACTGCGTTGAGTGGACTAGGGGCTTCCTTAGAGCTTGTGGCAATTGTGCGTCCCGGTGTCCAGTTTGCAAAACTTAGTCGTTGTTCGCTTAATGGACGTCGATTGCAGGCGCTAGAACACGGAGGATGATTGAGCGGAGATTTATCGAAAACGAATGCATACTTGCCTGAACGAAGAGGTTGGGAGACCCGCCCACCGAACTCGACCGCAGGGTCAGAACGACTTTGATAGCAGGAACCGGCTAGCGCGACTGGGCCGAGTGGCTTGGGGTCTCCCATAGTGCGGCAGGCAGTGCGTTCTGAGATGACTGATGGCGATGAATCTACGAGGAGTCCATTGATGGCGTACCCATGTCCGAGGTTGGTGATAAAAAACTTGTTGACTGATTCGAACCGGAGGCAGGAGTTAATTCGATTCGTGGTGTTGAACCAGTTATGCGAGTCTTGGTCGGCGCCCAATATTTATTTGTGTTTACATCCTCAAATTCTCTGAACACGATTCCGTTGGGCCACGAGGCTGGATCTAGAGCTACATCTCGATAGTTTACGTCCATCCCAATTTTGAACGAGATGAAGTTCATGGAAGTCAAATCCGCATTTTTTTTCACCAAAGGGACAACCTTGATTGGATCGGATGATCGCTTCGGATTTAACGCTCGGGGGGATTCTCGATAGGTAAAGCCAGAACAATTCCTTCGGCGGAGGAACTGTTAAAACAGAGTTTGATGGTAGGATCTTAGTTCCTCCGAGAAGTGGCATAGGGTCCTTTGAGTGTTCTTCGCGTCGACGTTTCTGCGCAGGTTGACCTTCTGTTAGCCTTGAGCTCGACGGGTAGACGCAGTTACCTTCCTGGAAAGCATCTCCATCTGCTTGCCGTTGTCCGAGATGGCCTGCTTCAGTTCATCTCCCCGTGGTTATCCTTAATAGAGCAGATTGCGCTGCCAATTGATGACATGACCGTCTTAAACCGAGCTAAATTCATAAGGTGAGCGCACTGTCTGCACATCCAGAAAAGGTTGCTGCGCTCCTGTATGTTTTTGACAAACGGAGCGTTCAGTTTTGCACAACGAATGTGGGTAACCTGATCACAGAAGCCCATGTACGCTATGTGATCGTCATCGGTTTGAACCGGAGTGCCACAGTGGTCACAAGCATGATCGCAGGCAGTAGCAGCAACAGTTGCCATAATTAGGTCCGTAAATTGGTCGACTTCACAGATGTTTCTCCAAACTTTCGGAAAATTGGCAAGAACACGAGTGACTTTTTCCAGTTTTCTACTGTAGCGAGAATCGATAATACAGTGTCGAGAATGAAGATGGCGCGTTGTAGAACGATGCAATTGAATTCAGCGGTGCCTCTGATCACAACAACAAACAATAAACCCGCAGTGAGCACAAAATGACCGAAACAATGAAGCTTTTTCACCAATTTCACAACACAAATTATGCACTATAAAAAGTTTTTTCGTCGTGAACTTTACTTCACACAGGTAACTAACGTATTTAATCAGCGGTACAACACAAGTACAAACAGTTAGCAGCGTTCCGTAAACATATAATTGAGCGAACGCGACAGTGCAAAAAATAAACAACATTCACACGAAAATAAACAAAGAGTTTCGTTTTTTTTTGCAAAAATTACACACATTAGCAAACAAAAATATGTTTACCATATTCACTCAGAAAAAAAACATAAGCGCGCCAGTTCTATTATTTTTTTATTCATTTAGTTGCATGCGTAGCAAGGCTCGCACCGGGTTCAGCTAGTGATTAATAAACACAATTTTCTTCTCATACTAGTGGAACCTTGAGTGGAACCATCGCGCATCTAACGTTTTCTAGGAGGACTTCCCGAGAATCAACCACCAATCTCCTAATCTGTTCACATTTATGCAAAGTGGCAACCACCTCCCATGACTTGTCAACCGATTCATCTTCACTCACAGATGCAGCGCCACTTCGACGACACAACCCAGCTACGGTGGTGGTGACGCCGTGTAACAATAGGTTAACACGATCAACCTTTACAAGACGCCATCGCACCGCCAAATGAATGCCATAATCACTTTATTTTAATCCCCAATTTGATAATATGCGCGCACGGATGTTGATTCGATAATTATATAATCGCCGTGACGAGCTGTGTTCTCCGCGTGCCGACCACCGATACACGATTGATCGCAGCGAATCCTATTAACTCGTGGCCCAGCAGAAGCAGTGGCGGCTGACGACACCCACGAAGAACACTTTCCTTCTTTTTAGACGTCAAGCCTAGGTACGGCGAGTAGGCCTTCTTCTGAGGTGTGATATCTCTTCTGATTGTGCTGCGGATTGAGGCACCATGTGCATGCTTGATCATAAAGCTCAATTCTTGCAGGTGAATACGATCGGGGCAACTCGAGCTGAAGGTGGGATCATCGCATCAATTATGTGCTGTATTAGGTCAAGTTGATCATTCGAAATTCATGCGGAAATCTAATAGTAAATAATAAAAAATCATTACACACACTCAGAATGCAAATTGCGACGGAAAGAAACTATTTCAGCTTAAATTTAAAATTAAAGTTGTCTTCCACAAAGTTGATCCTCATGGTTAGGGATTTTTTTTTGTTATTATTGAAAATTAGCGGTGTGCTTCTAAAAATAACACAAAAATTAATTAATTAATTTGCAGAAACAAAGATGAATATTCTTCTGAAAAGTAGTATCAAAATTTTATCAACTTTGGTCTTAATACTTAGACTGTAACTTCTCAAATGACCGGACTCGAGCAATTTGGAGTAGTTTCTTCCTGAAGTTGTCCTGAATATTTATTGGCCATACCCCAACTCGTCTGCACGTAAAGGTTAAATAAGCTAGCAGTCGAACTGGCTGCCCACACCAATATATGGGTCTCAAACATGGTTTTTCTGGCATACCTAATCTTATTGGTTGTAGTGTTGAACTCGTTGGTATAGAAACCGATGTACCCAGCGTTAGAACTGTTCGAAAACGCAAAGCACTTTTCATCGTTCATAACGATTGCTTTGTTTCATACCACTTCATCACGGCTTAAGCCATAATTGCCAACCCATACCGCATCCCAGCCGGCAATGGAAACTGGTTTGCGGACAGGTTCAATATGGTACACTACGCACCGTCAAGATGTTCGATCGAACAGTTTTCCAATATGCTCGATCGGATGACAAGGGAGCTAACTGGCCTGAACCCGTTGGTAATAGCGGAGGACTTCAACGCTTGGGCGCTCGAGTGGGGGAGCCTTACCAAGCCTAGGGGCCAGATTCTTCTTGAGGCCTTGGCTAGGCTCAATGTGGACCTAGCCAACGTGGTACCAGAGTGCCTACCATAGAAACGGAGCGGAATCGATCATCGATATAACATTTAGCAGTCCTGGGCTGCATAGCAATTGGAGGGTAGATGATGGCTACATCCATAGCGACCACCTGGCGGTTCGTTATTGTATCGTTCACAATACAAGGCAGCGTGCAGAATGAGGACTCCACTCCATTCGCCCGCAGATGGAGAATGTCCTACTTTGAAGTAGAGACTTTTAAAGAGGCACTTGAGGAAGGAACGAAACTCACGCGAAACCCAGGAACCTTGCGGCGAACGACTCGTTATGACACTTACACGAGCGTGCGATGTGACCATGCCGAGGAAGTCAAACCGAGGAATGGAAGATCGCCGGTGTATTGGTGGACGGAGTCGATCGCCGAGCACCGAAAAACATGCCTCAACGACGGAGGGTGCAAAGAGCGTGGTCAGACGCCGAGAGAATCGAGCGAAGAGTTGCCGCGAAGGCCGCACTAAAGAGGGAGATAAACGCCAGCAAGCGAGCCTGCTTCGAGGACCTGTGTCAGTAGGCCAATACGAATCCGTGGGGTGACGCATGACGGGTAGTAATGGCCAAAACCAGAGAATCGGCGACTCCAACCGAGCATTCATCTGAGCTGCTGGAGGTGATCGTTGGGGGACCCTTTCCGAGCCACGACCCGATTCCATGCCCCCCCCCGCCGCCGTAGATTTGTCCCATGACCAGCGTTCCAGTATCCCAGACCTTAACGCTGTCATAGCGATGGAAGGGTGGACGGCTCAGCCGAACATCCGAGACCACGTGGGCATTGACAACGGTACACTCGGTGACGAGGCGACGGTGACGAATGAGGAACTCATTGCGATAGCAAAGTCGCTAAAAGTAAACAAAGCACCGGGACCGGATAGTATTCCAAACCTGGCCATCAAGCCGGCTATCTTGCTGGATCCCGAAATGTTCAGGGTGGTGATGCAAAAGTGTCTGGACGAGGGCGTCTTCCCGAACGCCTGGAAAATTCAGACCCTTGTGTTGCTACCAAAGACAGTGAAGCCACCAGGAGATCCATCGGCATATAGACCTATATGTCTGTTGGATGCAGCGGGTAAGGTGCTCGAGAGGGTAATCCTCAACAGACTGACAACGTACACGGAGGTTACAGGCGGTCTGTCTAATAATCAGTTTGGCTTCCGCAAAGGAAGTCGACGGTGGATGCCATCCTGTCCGTCACCAAGACAGCTGAGGTGGCAATCCAGCACAAGAGGCGAGAGTACGATACTGTGCAGTGGTCACTCTTGATGTGAGAAATGCATTCAATAGCGCCAGTTGGGTGGCTATTGCCGACTCACTCCAACGCGTTAGCTTCCTGGGTACCGGTACAAGATTTTCGGAAGTTACTTCCAGAATAGCGTACTGGTATGCAATACAGAGGCAGGCCAGAAACGTGTTCAGATCACCGCGGGCGTCCCACAAGGTTCGATCCTGGGTCCGGTGCTATGGAACACGATGTACGACGAGGTACTGCGGCTTGAGTTCCCGAGCGGGGTGAAGATTGTCGGGTTCGCGGACGACATCATCCTGGAGATATGTGGTGAATCCATCGAAGAGGTTGAGTTAACGGCCTCGCACTCCATCGGCATTGTGGAGAGATGGATGAGCTCCAGGCAAGTGGAGCTAGCCCACCATAAGACTGAGGTGTCACGGTGATGAATAATCGGAAATCGGAGCAACATGCGACAATCAGATCAGAACTGCACAATAGAATCGAAGAGGTTCTTGAGGTATCTTGGGGTTATGATCGACGATAAGCTGTCCTTTGTCAGCCACGTCGATTACGCCTGCACGAATGCCTCTATGGCTGTATCGGCATTATCCCGCATGATGTCGAATAGCTCGGCGGTGCAAGGGAGTAAGCGTAAACTCCTGGCCAGTGTCGCCCTGTCCATACTTAGGTACGGTGGGCCGGCATGGATCACCGCCTTGAGAACCAAGAGATACGTAAGTAAGCTAGAGAGTACGCACAGGCTTATGTGCCTAAGAGTGGTTAGTGCATACCGAACGGTATCACGCGACGCGGTCTGCGTCCTAGCGGGGATGTTGCCAATAGGCATGGCCATAAAAGAGGACGTAGAGTGCTTCGAACAACGTGGAACAAGAGGTATTCGGAAGACCACTAGAGCTGCATCCATGGTTAAGTGGCAAAGGGAATGGAACAACTCCACCAAAGGTCGGTGGACCCACCGTCTAATCCCGGAATTAACCGGGTGGGTCGGTAGGCGTCACGGGGAGGTGAACTTCCACTTAACGCAGATATTGTCTGGCCACGGCTGTTTTAGACAATACCTGCACAAATATGAGCATGCACAGTCCTCCGCATGCAGCGAGTGCGCGGAAGTCGAGGAAACTGCGGATCATGTGTTCTTCGCATGTCCTCGCTTCGACGGCGCGAGATCAGGCATGTTTGCCGTAAGCGGTCACGACACGACTCCGGACAATTTGGTCCTGAAGATGTGCCAGGACCGGAACGTCTGGGACGCCGTATGCGTAGCAGCCTCCCAGATCGTCCTCGATCTCCAACAAAAATGGCGAAACGACAGACAGACAGACAGACAGACAGACAGACAGACAGACAGACAGACAGACAGACAGACAGACAGACAGACAGACAGACAGACAGACAGACAGACAGACAGACAGACAGACAGACAGACAGACAGACAGACAGACAGACAGACAGACAGACAGACAGACAGACAGACAGACAGACAGACAGACAGACAGACAGACAGACAGACAGACAGACAGACAGACAGACAGACAGACAGACAGACAGACAGACAGACAGACAGACAGACAGACAGACAGACAGACAGACAGACAGACAGACAGACAGACAGACAGACAGACAGACAGACAGACAGACAGACAGACAGACAGACAGACAGACAGACAGACAGACAGACAGACAGACAGACAGACAGACAGACAGACAGACAGACAGACAGACAGACAGACAGACAGACAGACAGACAGACAGACAGACAGACAGACAGACAGACAGACAGACAGACAGACAGACAGACAGACAGACAGACAGACAGACAGACAGACAGACAGACAGACAGACAGACAGACAGACAGACAGACAGACAGACAGACAGACAGACAGACAGACAGACAGACAGACAGACAGACAGACAGACAGACAGACAGACAGACAGACAGACAGACAGACAGACAGACAGACAGACAGACAGACAGACAGACAGACAGACAGACAGACAGACAGACAGACAGACAGACAGACAGACAGACAGACAGACAGACAGACAGACAGACAGACAGACAGACAGACAGACAGACAGACAGACAGACAGACAGACAGACAGACAGACAGACAGACAGACAGACAGACAGACAGACAGACAGACAGACAGACAGACAGACAGACAGACAGACAGACAGACAGACAGACAGACAGACAGACAGACAGACAGACAGACAGACAGACAGACAGACAGACAGACAGACAGACAGACAGACAGACAGAAGCTGTCTTATGATAATCAGGATCTTGGAAACTATTCAAAAGCTTGCAAAAAATCAAAGAAATTATGATTATTGATTTTGATTCAAGATTTTTCAAATTATTCTCACGTTTTTCAACCTATTCTCTCTGCAGCTTACGTTCAGTTCGCAAAATTATTATTAAATAACATGTGGTAGCTAAAACAACATTTTCTATGGGTCTTCATATAAGTAGCAAATAGAACGACCTGTAGACCTACCTTCTTGAAAAAAAAAACATGATTAAGTTCATGGCTACATCCATAGCGACCACCTGGCGGTTCGTTATTGTATCGTTCACACTACAAGGCAGCGTGCAGAATGAGACTCCACTCCATTCGCCCGCAGATGGAGAATGTCCTACTTTGAAGTAGAGACTTTTAAAGAGGCACTTGAGAAGGAACGAAACTCACGCGAAACCCAGGAACCTTGCGGCGAACGGACTCGTTATGACACTTACACGAGCGTGCGATGTGACCATGCCGAGGAAGTCAAACCGAGGAATGGAAGATCGCCGGTGTATTGGTGGACGGAGTCGATCGCCGAGCACCGAAAACATGCCTCAACGACGGAGGGTGCAAAGAGCGTGGTCAGTCTCCGAGAGAATCGAGCGTAGAGGGCGTAGAGTTGCCGCGAAGGCCGCACTAAAGAGGAGATAAACGCCAGCAAGCGAGCCTGCTTCGAGGACCTGTGTCAGTAAGCCAATACGAATCCGTGGGGTGACGCATGACGGGTAGTAATGGCCAAAACCAGAGAATCGGCGACTCCAACCGAGCAATTCATCTGAGCTTGCTGGAGGTGATCGTTGGGGGACTCCTTTCCGAGCCACGACCCGATTCCATGCCCCCCCCGCCGCTGTAGATTTGTCCCATGACCAGCGTTCCAGTATCCCAGACCTTAACGCCGTCATGCCAGCGATGGAAGGAGTGGACGGCTCCAGCCGAACATCCGAGACCACGTGGGCATTGACAACGGTACACTCGGTGAACGGAGGCGACGGTGACGAATGAGGAACTCATTGCGATAGCAAAGTCGCTAAAAGTAAACAAAGCACCGGGACCGGATGGTATTCCAAACCTGGCCATCAAGCCGGCTATCTTGCTGGATCCCGAAATGTTCAGGGTGGTGATGCAAAAGTATCTGGACGAAGGCGCCTTCCCGAACGCCTGAAAAATTCAGACCCTAGTGTTGCTACCAAAGACAGGGAAGCCTCCAGGATCCATCGGCATATAGACCTATATGTCTGTTGGCTACAGCGGGTAAGGTGCTCGAGAGGGTAATCCTCAACAGACTGACAACGTACACGGAGGTTACAGGCGGTCTGTCTAATAATCAGTTTGGCTTCCGCAAAGGGAAGTCGACGGTGGATGCCATCGCTGTCCGTCACCAAGACAGCTGAGGTGGCAATCCAGCACAAGAGGCGAGGAGTACGATACTGTGCAGTGGTCACTCGATGTGAGAAATGCATTCAATAGCGCCAGTTGGGTGGCTATTGCCGACCTACTCCAACGCGTTAGCTTCCTGGGTACCGGTACACAAGATTTTCGGAAGTTACTTCCAGAATAGCGTACTGGTATGCAATACAGAGGCAGGCCAGAAACGTGTTCAGATCACCGCGGGCGTCCCACAAGGTTCGATCCTGGGTCCGGTGCTATGGAACACGATGTACGACGAGGTACTGCGGCTTGAGTTCCCGAGCGGGGTGAAGATTGTCGGGTTCGCGGACGACATCATCCTGGAGATATGTGGTGAATCCATCGAAGAGGTTGAGTTAACGGCCTCGCACTCCATCGGCATTGTGGAGAGATGGATGAGCTCCAGCGCAAGTGGAGCTAGCCCACCATAAGACTGAGGTGTCACGGTGATGAACAATCGGAAATCGGAGCAACATGCGACAATCAGATCAGAACTGCAACAATAGAATCGAAGAGGTTCTTGAGGTATCTTGGGGTTATGATCGACGATAAGCTGTCCTTTGTCAGCCACGTCGATTACGCCTGCACGAATGCCTCTATGGCTGTATCGGCATTATCCCGCATGATGTCGAATAGCTCGGCGGTGCAAGGGAGTAAGCGTAAACTCCCGGCCAGTGTCGCCCTGTCCATACTTAGGTACGGTGGGCCGGCATGGATCACCGCCTTGAGAACTCAAGAGATACGTAAGTAAGCTAGAGAGTACGCACAGGCTTAGTGCCTAAGAGTGGTTAGTCGCATACCGAACGGTATCGCGCGACGCGGTCTGCGTCCTAGCGGGGATGTTGCCAATAGGCATGGCCATAAAAGAGGACGTAGAGTGCTTCGAACAACGTGAACAAGAGGTATTCAGAAGACCACTAGAGCTGCATCCATGGTTAAGGGCAAAGGGAATGGAACAACTCCACCAAAGCGTCGGTGGACCCACCGTCCAATCCCGGAATTAACCGGGTGGGTCGGTAGGCGTCACGGGGAGGTGAACTTCCACTTAACGCAGATATTGTCTGGCCACGGCTGTTTTAGACAATACCTGCACAAATACAGACAGACAGACAGACAGACAGACAGACAGACAGACAGACAGACAGACAGACAGACAGACAGACAGACAGAAGCTGTCTTATGATAATCAGGATCTTGGAAACTATTCAAAAAGCTTGCAAAAAAACAAAGAAATTATGATTATTGATTTTGATTCAAGATTTTTCAAATTATTCTCACGTTTTTCAACCTATTCTCTCTGCAGCTTACGTTCAGTTCGCAAAATTATTATTAAATAACACGTGGTAGCTAAAACAACATTTTCTATGGGTCTTCATATAAGTAGCAAATAGAACGACCTGTAGCGTACTACCTTCTTGAAAAAAAAACATGATTAAGTTCATTATTTGCACACATGTGATATCCATCGACGTCTCGTACTATGAACTAAGTACGATCTGCCTCAAATTCTTGATAAGTGTTTGCTCCAGTTATACCGCCGAGAACTGGAGTACTGTCTTGTTCAAACATACTCACGTTTTGAAATTTATTTACCCCCTAACTGCACAACTGAAGTGAGAATACTTCAAACTTAGACACAATTGTTTGGAGATCAATCTTATCGCGTTGACTACTTCAGTTACTACTGCTGGCTATGCTATATAAACTTCATCGAAAGCCGCCACATTCTTAGTTTCCACTGGAAAAGTGCACCGGAACTTTGAAGATGAAACAATCCATATCAGTGACCTTCCTGGTGGCAGTGATTGTGGGCGCTGCGATCGCTTACCCAGAACCAGGACAGCCGGAATCAAGTGTGGATTTGGACAACGCAGTGGAACAAGCAATTCGTCTTCCAGAACCAGGACAACCGGAATCCGTTGTCGATTTGAACAACGCAGTGGACGAAGCAATACGGCAACAGATCGCTGAATACGTTGCAATCATTTACGGCACCGTTAAAGAACCAAAACTAGATGGCAATTTGGAGACTTTTGAGGAACTGATTGCTGCTTCATTGCCGGAGGATGTGCATCAGGATGTTGCTAATGAGTTGAGCGATGAAGTCAATGCTGGAACCTTATCTGATGGTTTGAAGGAACGCATTCGTCGGCACACTCTGGATTGGTTTCTGCAGTACCTTCCGGAAGATTTACGGGTGGATATAACAACGGTTCTGGAAGAATACCGCACAACCGGCCAAGTGTTAGAGAACAACGAAGAATTGGTAGCACGACTTCGCCACTATGTGGCTAGTGTGGAATTGGATCCAAAACGAAGCAAGCGAGGATTTTGGAGCGGTCTTTGCAAAGTTGTAGCGAAATATTGCATTCAATATATTATTACGAGTGCTATTTCCTTTTTCGGATAAGAGTTCCAATCTTTTCCAATCCAAGTACCGTTGCGTTAATGCGAAATTTTCATATCTAGTGCACTTCTCATAAAAGGTTAATCTACCAGAACTTTTGATGGGGTTATTTGTACGCATATTCAAAATAAAATAGAATGATTAAACAACGTCTTACCAGTTTCATAATCAACTTGCAATTTTCAGGGAATATTGCAAAACTTTCGGCGTCCAATGTTTCCGAAATTCACCAATATGTCACAATTACTAGAAAGCCAAAGCCATTTTCTAGAGTTACGCGAGCTAGAAATTTCATTACATTTCTTTGAATACGCTCGCTTTGAAACCGACCCTTTAAAATTCATCAGGAGAGGACAAGCCAATGTAATGTCAATGTTTACCTACAGTAGCGATAAAAGAAATTATTGTGGCTATTATGATAATGTCGCCATTTTTGGGATAAATAGGACCCATTGGAGTTGAATGAACATGGACATTCGGAGGGTTGGTAGCTCTTATTCTTTGTTCGCCATGACCATGTTTCATGTCTGTTATGATTTGTTTTTGCTTGTCACCCACTACGCAATATCACAGAGAACAGACATCCTAGTTGGACTGCCCTCTGTGTGTAAACTTCTGTAACTACCGTTTTAAAACTGCAGCTCGTTTCCATTAGTTTTGGTGAATCGTATGTTGATGTCGCTATTTGCTCGCTTCGAGACTTGATAGTCTGTCAATTTTAGTTTGGTGAAATCTAGACTAGGTGGCTTTGTTTGTTAAAAACTAGCACAGAAAATTGAAAAAAAAAAAGTTCGAGCCTGGGTGTCTGTTCTCTGTGGCAATATATTAACCACTGATGGTTTGTAGATTTTGTCTAGGATTTTATTCTTCTTGTTATGTCAGGCCTTTTGATTGATAGGGAATGAGTTGTAGTTCAATGTTATACCGCTTCTAGGATGATGTTAGGCCCGTTTTTTCCTCCTAATCAAAGTGATTAACGATAGTGGTTTGTTGTAGTATATATTCTACGATCAACGGTTGTGAAAACTTTGAGTTTCAGTGCCGTATTCTCAGGTGCACGTTAGCTGAATGAATCTTTCCCAGCCCCGTAGGAACCCGAGCAGGAAGAAGTATCTTGATAACGGGCCTTGGTATTTAAACCTTCCTAAGATATTGGGGTCAATTCTGACCCATGGCGCAACTTCAATGTACGCTATAGTTTTTATTTTTAATCCAATCGGTCTGAAATTTGCTGACTTTCAATATTTAATGGAATTCTACTCATTTGCATTTTTTTTGACTCAGTTTAAAGTGGTTGTACACAAAAAGTTACGCATAAGACATTAGGGTCAATATTGACCCGAATTTCAACCCTTTGTAGAATTTCTAAATTTTAACCTAGAGGTAATGTTTAGCCCCATTTGAAAGGTTCAGATCTCAAAAATGCATTGGAACAAAAAAATAACGGTATCCTTGTCCCCCGGGAATCTGCTTCAAAGGGAAGGAAATCTTAAATTAAGCTGTTTTAAAAGAAGTGCATATAAATCATTCCAGAATCATTGTAGAGAATTGGCATCTTCAGCAAAATTTCTCAGTGCGTAACGAATCATCTTTTGATATTATCATATTAGTTCAAAATCGTGCTGAAGAGAAGACGCAGCAGTCTATTTATGCCAGCTAAAGCTCTAGAGCGTTGCCAACTTGGGTAAAGTTGTTTGGAATATAAAATGTAGTCATTTGACATTATCAGATTAGTTCCGGATTTTGCCACAGAGATGGCGCTGCAGTCTATCTCTGTGAAATGAAGCTTTGAGAGTTTCCGTCTTGGGTACAGTTGTTGAGAATGTAAAATTTAGTCACTTGACATTATCATATAAGTTCCAAATTGCACCGCAAAGATGGCACTGCAGTCTATCTCTGTCAAATGAGTCTCTAGAGAATGGCCGTCTTGAGCAAAGTTGTTGAGAATGTATAATGACGACATTTGAAATAATCATATTAGTTCCAGATCTTACCGCAGATATGGTGCCGTCGCCCTTCATTACCAAATGAAACTCTACACTGAGCGAACAAATCGAGCGGAATCCATATAAATATCGTATGAAAATTTGCCAGAAGATATTATTGCAAATTTCATACGATTCTCTAATGTACAGAAGTTCATAGGACGATCGTATGAAAATTTACCTCACAGAAATAAAAAGTTGCAATCGGGATTCGAACCATAAACTTTGGGATCCAGAGACGAGCCCCAATCCCGCGAAACTATACACGCTTGATGAGTGATGTCAATTGAAAGTGTTTAAGAGGCATGTTCTTCTCGACCAGTGCAACAATAATCATTTCATACGATTTCGTATGAAATGAGTCTTAGACCCTTGCTTTGTGGTTCATAGTTCCTATCGTATGAAAATCGTACGGATAATTTCCTGAGTGTAGAGAGTTGCCGTCTTCGGCAAAGTTTCTAGTTATGCCATTTGTCATCTTTTGACATTGTAATATTAATTCCAGATCTTGTCACTAAGATACAGTTGCATTCTATCTTTTCTAAATGAAGCTCTAGAGGAATGCGGTCTTGGATAAAGTTTCTCAGTATGTCAGGTGTCGTCTTAGTTCCAAATCTTGCCGTAGAGATTGCACTGCAATCAATCTTTGTCAAATGAAGCTCTAGAGAGTGGCTTCTTCGCCAAAGTCTGTCAGTATGTAATTTGTCGATATAATGATATCGAATTGTCACAGATGACTTGTTCTAGAAAGTAAGCCAAAGGATGTACCTTTCAATCAGAACAAACTGCTTGGCTAATCCTCAAACACACGTGTTACACATGAGTTTTCGAAAACTGGTGTTGCATATACGCCGCAGAGGAGGGAAATAGGTTAAGCACACACTAAAGAACTATATAATTCAGTGCAAGAATATCGCACGCACCCTGCATAACTACTTCAAATGAAATCTACACTTCATACTGGTACGGATGACTGCATTTATTATTCTGAACAACTTCGCCGAAGACGGCTACCCTCTGAAGTTTCATTTGGCAAAGATAAACTGCAGCGCCATGTCTACGGCCAAATATGATAACATGATAATTCAGATTCAGATTCATTTGACAAACATAGACAAACATCTGCTGAAAGATCTGCCACTAATATGATTGCGTCAAAAGACGACAAATGTCACTATGAGAAACCTTGCCGAAGATGAAAATTCTCTAGAACTTCATTTGACAAATAGAGATTGCAGCGCCATCGCTTCGGCGAGATCATGAACTCATATGATGTCGTCAAAAGACGAAAAATGATATTCTAAGAAGCTTTGCAGCAAACCGCAGCTCTCTAGAGTTTCGTTTTGCTAAGATAGACTGCGGTGCCATCTTTGCGGCAAGTCTGGAACTAATATGATGACAAATGAAATACGGTGAATTTTTGAACAAAACGACAACTCTCTAGAGTTTCATAAGGCAATGCTAGACTGCAGCGCCATCTCTGTGGCAATATCTGGAGCCAATATGCTAATGTAAAAAGACGGCAAATGACACACGGAAAAACTTTGCCAAAGACGGCAACTCTCTGGCGCTTCATATGGAAAAGATTAACTACAGCGCCATCTCCGTGGAATGATATGGAACTAATATGATAATGTCAAATGACGACAAATGGCACATTGTGAAACTTTGTCCAAGACGTCAACTCTACACAAATAGTCTGGAATACTAGAAAGTGTGAGCTGTTTAGTAGAAAACCTGTAACTAGAAATGAGAAAAAAATAGTATGTTTCATTTAATTGCAACTACCTTTATTACTTATCTTGACAGATACGCGTATTTCAACTACAATGTGCAGACTTTTTCTGTGTCGTGTACTAATACTCGACTGGTTAGGCTTTGTGCTCAAATTACGTAACGTATGAAGGAAGAGAAGGGGGTTGAGCAACCGTTACTTATTGTGACATATAGGGGAGGGAGAAGTTTTAAAATTTTTACGTTACAAAATAACCAATTTGAGTAGCAGATCAAAGTAGCAAGAAGAAAAAGGTTAATTTATACTAGTCAAGAACTATATTAAAAATTCTGGGAAAACCTCACTCTCAATACGTCAAATGAAAGCTTTCAATCCACATTTTGAAGCAAAATGGAAGTGGCGATAATAGAAACACATTTATGGCCAAGTGCTACAAAAATTCTGAAATTTTAAGAAAAATGGATGAAGTCTATCTTTTGATTTCCGACCAAATTCTATAGCTTCGATAAATGGAGACGTACTATTTAAATGTGATCTATTAATCGAAGGATATTTAATTACGATTTGCATCACCAATTGGTGCGAAATTCCATAAATCGTACATCTACACACTGAGAAATATATTGCTCTGTATAGATTCGACAAATTTTATTGTTGTCTCACGACTTACCCATTATTTTTATTTATTCAAGCAATACCGATTTTATTATTGAACCAACAACAATTATTTTTTGTTTCGTAAAGCGCTCCAAAGACGGCTTCTATTGAAAACAAAAAGCATTTATAGTTGAATCAAAAAATAAGATTTTTGGAAACAACGCACTTTTGCATTGATTCGACCAATGCGGATGAATTGAAGAAAAAAAAAACAAAATTGTTATTTATATTACAAAAAATAAAATAAATTTAGGTTAATTTTTTTTGTTGATTGTTGATTCTACAGAACAATTTTGTTGAATCAATAATGATATCTGTTAGAAATATTAATATAATTAATAATATATTGGATTCGATAAGATTTTTTGTTGTTTCAAATATATGATTGCATTACACTAAAACAATGTGTGGTTTGATTTAATATACAAGAAATGTTGATTCTCATCATTCCGTTCAATTGGCCAATATTTCTCTCCGTGCATCAAATCTACTTGTTACTGCCTTTGTTGTTCTATGTTTCTGCCCTTATTCATGCACTGCACGGATAAAAAAGAAAACACTGGCTAGTATAAAAAAATATAATTAATAATAATTAGATTATAATAATTGCAATAGCTAATATTAAGCATTGCATAAAATACAGTTACAATCTTTTAACTAGGTTTAAGTGATATGAATAAAACTTTGAACTTTTTAAGTGATACTTTAAAAAATTTAAAGACATTTGAGTGAACTTGTTGTACTTACTGAATAAATGCAATACAATAAGTGCAATGTTTTTTTCGTAATCTTAATAATAGCTTCAAGTGACCTAAGTCAAAATCATGGTCTGATGTTTGCAATCTTTACTAATTCCGAGTTACCCAAATGAGAATTAAACATAAAAACAACAACAATAACAGTTTTTGTGATGATTTTATCACAATTGAGAAATAGGAGGGGGGGGGGGTCCGTGCGCATTTCGTAATTAGAGGGGGTAGTCTGGTCACGTGTTACTTATTATTACATGGGGGGGGGGGGATGTCAAAAATCCCGTTTTTTTGCGTAACGTAATTTGTGAACAAAGACTTATTAGTCGAGTATTAGTACACGACACTGAAGAAGTCTGCACATTGTAGAAGAAACACGCGTATTTGTCAAGATAAGCAATAAAGATAGTTGGAATTGAATGGAAAATACAAATATTTCTTCTCATTTCTAACTCTCTAGAACTTCATTAGGCAATGATAGACTGCAGTGCCATCTCTGTGGTAGTATCTGGAACCAATATGATAATGTCAAAAGACGGCAAATGTCATGTTGGAAACTTTTTCCAAGACAGCAACTCTATACAAACAGTTTGCAATGTTTTGTATGCAATTCTGTCCACACATCTAAATCAAAACCTCACAGAAAAAAAAGTAATGATTTTTATCAGTCGCGTTAAATTTCCCCTCGTTTAATTCCAAGCCAAAGGAGGCGTTACGAAATTGTTTGCAATATTTCATGCGCCATACATCAATGTTTGCAATCCTTCATACAACAGGCTAGATTATGCAGATAATACAGAAAATCCAATGTTTCTTTTTATCTGTGCTCCTTCTCTTTGTAGCAAATTCCTGGTGGCCAATAGTATTGGAACCAGGTATTTCTACCACCAATTCATTTTTGAGTATAAAAAAATGTGCCCGAGTTGAAATTTTATAATTCTAGAAAGGGTTTTAAATTCGGGTTACTCCATATAAATCACAGAACGTATGAACTGTTTAGTGGAATACTTGTAACTAGAAATGAGAAGAAATATTAGTATTTTCCATTTAATTCCAACTACCTTTATTGCTTATATTGACAGATACGCGAATTTCGTCTACAATGAAGAAGTCTGTACATTGTGAACGAAATACGAGTAGGGTAGGAAACGACTTAATCAGATTAGATTAGACATCATCTAGAAAACCGTCAGTTCCCTACATGCTGAAGAAGTTCGCTTTAATTTAGCGTTTGTGTGTTTTGCATTTGATCGCATGTACCGGAGAGAATGTCTTCATCGCTCTCTCTCTCTCTCTCTCTCTCTCTCTCTCTCTCTCTCTCTCTCTCTCTCTCTCTCTCTCTCTCTCTCTCTCTCTCTCTCACACACACACACACTTCTAGGCTTGTTGCCAGACTGTGATGTTGAACATTGAGTTAAAGTTTATTTAATATTCAGACAATCTGAAATATGTACTGATTTAATCTTTTTTTAGTTTTTTAAAGTTGAGCTATGCTTATGATTATATTATCCATTATCTGGCACTAATGAAGGAGCGGGTTGAGGAAATAGACGTTAGCAGCAAATCGTGAACTGGCCTATTTCATTTTGCCTTCTCACACATGCATGAACTCGCACTCACACAATATTATTAGTTTACGTGCGCATTGAGGAGCTTAAGAAAACATTTTCATGATCGGAAAACAATCTGCATGCTGGGGGAACTTTATTCCATTGCTATGAAATTTTCTGAGTCTAATGCTCGTTTTTGATGTTCAGTTCCGAAAGATAAGAAATAAGCAGGATTAACGTCCTAATATTTGAAATTCTATTTATAGTTCACATACAGCTTTATCAAATGTTTCAGGTGACGCATGAACTGCTTAAAACCTGTCCCGTACCCTATATGTCAAGATAAGCAATAAAGGTAGTTGGAATTAAATGGAAAATACTAATCCTTCTTCTCATATCTAGTAACTGGTATTCATACGTTATTTTTTCCAGCTCGGGAAGGAAATATCAACCGAACTGTGAAGAACACGAGAAAATATCTTTTCTACTGTTGTAGGACTAAATATAAGTGATTTTTATTGTTTTCTCATTGTACACTGTGAATCAAAGTAAATCAAACGATAAAATTTTACTCTTTTTTCAATTGACCTTAATTGCTTACTTCTAACATGTAGCACAGCTTTCGAAAACGCACTTACGCTGCCAAGTTGGAATTATCAACAATAAATATGCAACCAGCGATTTGAAATTGGTTCACTGTTGTAGAACCCCTTGGTGGGAAGTACACCTTGAAGCCAGCACAGCTGTACACATTTGCGCCTTTGTTTGGATTTACTGTGTTATTTTGACAGAATATTTGAGAGTGTGTCCGTGTGAGTTCATTATTAGGGGCGCATTACTAAGCTTGGGACCGAGCTTGGGACCGATGTGCTAGTACTGACTGAGCCAAGAAAAAAACCGTATTTGTTCGGGACCTACTCGTCTTAGAGTTAGTATTGTGTTAGCATATATGCTAATTTTCTGGTTACAAAATCGGCAACCTGATTATGGGTATGCAAATGTTTCAGTTCGCATTGTTGGAATGGCAACCCTGGCAACCTGACTGCATTGAACGCCTCTACTGTAACCGCCACTGAACTGTATCTTTTCATTTTGTCATTCTCATGTTGTCATTAAAAACTTTTCGATCGCATTTAAAACGTGCTTACCATAAAAAGTGTTTTCCTGTTTTCTGTGCGCTTTGACCATCGAAATCATTTTAGTTTATGGGCCCAGATCGTTTCGGAACGGTCTACGGATAAATAGTGAAAGTGATTGTCGGGATGGCCGAGGAAGACCGCGTTGAACGGTTCCACTTGCCGCTTTTCGATGGTGCTAATTTCGCGTCGTGGAAATTTCGGATGCAGGTGCTGCTTGAGGAGCACGAACTGCTCGAGTGCCTCGAGACGGAGATTGGCGATGTTGATGCGCTGAAAGAGGAACCCGGCGACACCGCGGAAGTGAAGCAACGGAAGGAAAAGGAGCGTGAAAAATGGAAGAAGAAGGAAAGAAGATGCAAATCTATGATTATTTCCCGAATCCACGATTCCCAGCTGGAGTTTGTGCAGGAAAGCGCACGCCGAAGGAGATCTGGACGGCTCTGAGCAGGGTCTTCGAGCGACGCAGTATCGCCAGCCGCATGCACCTTAAACGTAGGATGCTGGCATTGCGGTATGAGGGCGGTACCTTGCAAGAACACTTTCTCGTCTTCGATCGGTTAGTGCGTGAGTACCGTGGAACTGGGGCAGAAATGGAGGAGCTAGACGTGATTTGCCATCTCTTGCTCACACTGGGTCCTGCGTTCGACACGGTAGTTACCGCTTTAGAAACGATGCCAGAGGCAAACTTGAATATGGAATTCGTGAAGTGCCGCCTCTTGGATGAGGAAACGAAGCGGAAAGGACTGGGACTGCATAGTGAACAACCAGTGAAGAATGGATCAGCTGTTTTCGTGGGTGCCAAGGTGCCGAAGAAGAAGAAGTTTAAGTGCTTCGGGTGCAAGCAGGAAGGGCACAAGCTGTCCGACTGCCCTACGAAAAAGGTACCGAAAAGTGGTGAGAAATCTCGCGAAAAATACACACCGAAAGCGCACGCAGCGGAGTCCGGACCGAGTGGTGTTTGTTTTGCTGCTGTGGGTGGCTCGGTGGGTGGTGAAATTAAAAAGAAGAAACCGTTCGCTGAAGAGTGTCGCGTACAGTGGTTCATCGATTCAGGATGCTCGGATCACATCGTTAACGATAAGACGTTGTTCGTGAACTTGAAGCCGTTGAAGTGTCCGGTTGAGATCGCCGTCGCGAAGCATGGTGAATCGATAGTAGCCAAACATTCCGGGACGATTAAAGTGGTGTCGAACGTCAACGGGACGGAAGTGGAATGCACAGTGAAGAACGTTTTGTTTGTGCCAGAATCCCGATGCAATCTCTTTTCCGTGATGAGGGTGGATGATGCGGGTATGCGAGTGACGTACGAAAACGGACGAGTTGTTATCTATCGCGGATCGGAAGCCGTCGCGATGGGTTCTCGTTGTGGAAAACTGTACAGGCTCGATCTTTTCACGAACAAATGTAGCGCGAGTGGTTCCATGTTGACGTGTGGACGGATACCGAAAAATCTGGAACTATGGCATCGTCGGTTCGGCCATTTAAATTCGCGAAGTCTCGAGAAGCTTATTTCCGGGAATATGGTCACGGGACTCGAGCTGACCGGTGGAAAAACTGACAAGAGTGTCGTTGTGTGCGAGCCATGCGTCGTTGGCAAGCAGACCCGGAAGCCGTTTCCGGAACGTACTGAGAAACGTTCGTCGCGTGTGCTGGAGCTGATCCACTCCGATGTATGCGGACCGGTCTCACCTGATGGTGTTGGAGGTGAACATTATTTTGTGACGTTCATCGATGATTGGAGCCATTTCACGATGACGTTTCTGATGGGTCGCAAAAGTGAGGTGTTCGACCTGTTCCAACAGTATGAGGCGTTGGTCACTGCAAAGTTCGGTGTTCGAGATCAGCCGATTGCGATGCGACAACGGAGGTGAGTACCGTAGCACGGAATTCGACGATTTTTGTAGGCGTAAGGGAATCAAGTTGAATGGACTGTTCCACACGCCCGAACAGAACGGCGTCAGCGAGTGGATGAACCGCACACTCGTGGAGCGAACGCGTTCGATGTTGGAGGATTCTGGTGTGGACAAACGGTTCTGGGCACCTGCCATACAGACAGCGACGTACTTGGTGAACCGAAGCCCGTCTAGCGCGATTGATGATGGAGTAACTCCTACGAGCTGTGGGAGGGCCGAAAGCCGGATGTCTCTAAGTTGCGCGCGTTCGGATGTGCTGTCTTCGTTCACGTGCCGAAGGAGTTACGCAAGAAGATGGATCGAAGGCTTGGAAAGGCGTATTTGTCGGGTACGCCCACAACGGTTATCGTGTATGGAACCCGTCGTCGAAGAAGATCATTCATGCTCGGGATGTAGATTTCGTCGAATCAGAAGCTGGTCCATCGGAGGTGACGAAGCAACATTCTGCTGTGATTCGCCCCAGGGACACATTCGAGCTACCTCCAGTAGCTGAAGCTGAGCCGGAGGAAAACGTGGAGGAAGGTGATCCGGAGGATTCTGGCGATGAATCGGGTGGTAGTTCCGCCGAAGGTGCAGACGAACCCGTTTCAGAAGCGTCGGACGAAGAATTCGGAAGTCTTTCTGAGGACGATGGATCGGAGAACGCTGGCGCGGAGTCGGATGTTGTTGTGGAATCTCGAAGACCTCAGCGAGGCGGCGCCCTCCATCGTGGCATCAAAGAGTACGTTGTCGACTACGCGGCATACGCTTTGAGTGCCGTGAACTACGTGCAGGATGTGCCGAAATCGCTGGCGGAGGCTCAGAAACAGGAAGATTGGTGCAGATGGAAACAGGCTGTCGACGAAGAGATGAACTCCTTGCGGAAGAACGAAACCTGGACACTGGCACAGCTACCGGCAAACCGGACGCCGATTACGAGCAAGTGGGTTTTCAAAGTCAAGCGTGGCGTGAATGGGGAACCCGACAGGTATAAGGCTCGGTTGGTGGCTAGAGGTTTCAGCCAGAGATACGGCTTCGACTACCAAGAAACGTATTCTCCGGTGGCCAAGCTTGATACGCTAAGAACAGTGTTGGCTCTGGCAAACAAGGACAAGATGACGATCCACCAGATGGATGTCACGACGGCATTCCTCAACGGTCAGCTGAAGGAGGAGATATTTATGGCGCAGCCCGAAGGCTTCGAGAACAGGAAGGATCAAGTCTGTCGCTTGCAGAAATCGATCTACGGATTGAAGCAGGCTTCGCGATCATGGAATGACCGTTTCCATGGGTTCGTGGAGGGCCGGATGGGTTTTCGTCGGAGTTCCAACGACCAGTGCCTTTATGTTCGGAAGATCGGTGGTGAGAAGGTGATCATCGTGCTATACGTCGATGATGTCATTGTAGCTGGACCATCGCTGAAGGCTGTGGAAGTGGTGAAGCGTTGCCTTGCCTCCGAATTCGAGATGACCGATGCTGGCGAAATCAAGAGCTTTCTGGGAATGCGAATCGATCGCAATGTGGAGACTGGAGTGTTGCGCATCAGTCAGCGACAGTACCTGGAAGATCTTTTGCGCCGTTTTGGAATGGAGGACTGCAAGCCGGCGTCGAGTCCTATAGAGAACCGTCTGAAGCTGGCGAAAGGTGAAGAGGAGAAACGTACTTCGAAGCCATACCGAGAGCTTGTGGGATGTGTAACGTACGCATCGCTCACGACAAGGTCGGATCTGTCGGCATCCATCAATTTCTTCAGCCAGTTTCAAAGTTGCCCCACGGATGAACACTGGACGTACTTGAAGCGTATCTTGAGATACATAAAGGGACTTTGGATGTTGGTTTGATGTATCGTGCTAATTCGAAGGCTCCGATGGTTGAGATCTTTTCCGACGCTGACTGGGCTAACGATCCAGTGGACAGACGGTCCGTGAGTGGATGTCTCTTCAAAGTCGCTGGATGCACTATCGGTTGGCTGACGCGTAAACAGCAGGTGGTTTCACTTTCGTCTACGGAAGCGGAGCTGAACGCATTGTGTGCTGCGGCTTGTTGTGAAGCTTGGCTGACTCGTCTGCTGGATGATATCAGGTGGTCGTTGAACTTCCGGTGGTCTTCTTCGAGGACAATCAGTCGACGATCAGGATTGCGGAGGATTGCAAGAACCACGGACGGCTGAAGCACGTGGATGTAAAATTCCATTTTCTTCGTGATTTGGTGAAGGATGGGCGGATTCGTATTCAATACATTTCGTCCATGGAACAACCGGCGGACATGATGACCAAGGGTCTATCAGTGTCTGCACTTCGACGTCACCGGGCTAATGTCGGCTTGATGAGTTGCTGCGGTTGAGGGCGCTGTTGGAATGGCAACCCTGGCAACCTGACTGCATTGAACGCCTCTACTGTAACCGCCACTGAACTGTATCTTTTCATTTTGTCATTCTCATGTTGTCATTAAAAACTTTTCGATCGCATTTAACACGTGCTTACCCTAAAAAGTGTTTTTCTGTTTTCTGTGCGCTTTGACCATCCGAAATCATTTTACGCATCTGCCAAATTCAACATAATAATGTATCATAAATGAACTATTGAGTAAATGCTAGATTGATGCCTCACAATTCGACAAAGATTTTTCATTAGAGCGTAACTGACAAACGTAAACAATGGTTTCTTCCGTAAATTTCTCGTAATACAAAATATACCCATATATAGCTGCCAATTCTATCGAATAGAAGGACTCATGTTCTTCAAAAGGAAGGTCCATTAATTATGTCACGTAGTAAGGGGGTTTGGGAAAACGTTACACTAAAAAAAAAATAAAAATATCAAGGTCCATACAAAAAACTTGACAAGGGGGGGTTATAATAAGTCACTTTTTTCGTGACATAATTAATGGACGTTCCCAAATGGTTGTGGAAGATTAATGAAACAAGTTTTTGAAGTCGCCAAATTCAAAGAAGAAGCCATTGTATACGTTTGTCAGTTAGGCCCTAATGGAAAATTCTTTTGTCGAATTGTGTAATTTTTTAAAGACTGTGTTACCCGAGCAGGAGCGAATAACTGCATACCTGGCTTTGGTATTAATGAGCTCAGATTAAGAGGTAACATACCTGAGAATTAATACCATAAAATTGTTCCCACAATGTTATGCGAAATACTAAATTGAGGTAAAGCAATACCAAAATAGTACTCTCTCAGGTATTCCCAGGTATCTAAAATAACAATTTTTGTTATTCAAAAGGTATTTTGCTTGCAATTCTTTGGTATTTTGTTTAGGTATTTTACCTCTTAATCTGAACTGTTTAATACCAAGGCCAGTTATCAAGATCAAAATTTGGTATTCATATATTGTCTCCTGCTCGGGTACATTTAATCAACCCTTCTAGGGTTTGAGAGGAATTCCACCACTAGACAATGCAATTTCGAGGCGCCTACAGCTAGGCAACACAAAATAAACTCGTATGAAAAAATACTCACCACCTTAGCTTGCTTCAATTTGGATGACTCGCTAAACCATTCCACTGTGGGACGAAACGCCAAAAACATGAACTTTTTACAATAACTCGTAAAAACGTGTTCTTAACATTTTGGTGTCTTCAGATGAAAATTTTCAAAAAATATAACGCATTTAAAGGTGACAAATCTTAGTTCGCAGCTTCACCACAGGCGCCGCTGCAAACTTGATTTTTTTTAAATGATGAGATAGAGAGTTAGTGTCTTCGGCAAAGTTGTAGATAGTTTTAATATAAACAACTTTGCTGAGAACACTAACCTTCTATCTGGTCACTGTGCCGAGGTACGTGTTTTTTAAAATGGCGGGCCTTGGAAACTAGTTTTTTGTGATTATTTAATAAATGTGCAGTTTTAGGTCAAAATAATGTTCTACAAAGTTGTAGAAATAATCAAAATATAAATTTTCTCTATACTCACCTTACGTCTAAAACCTTTATGGGAGAAGTTATAGTAGTTTTATTGTGAAAAATGTAGGTTTTTCATAGCCCTTTAGCTGGCGGGGATGCAAGTGGATGCACATGAAACCTCATAGGGTTCAAAATATAGGATGTGTTATAGCATATTATGTTGGTTTCATGTGTATCCATGATTATCCCTAAGAGTTAACCTGTGTTCTATGTAGTAGCGAATATACCATTAAAACTATCATAAATGCTAATATTCCCAATTGAGAACCCTATTATCGTGTAAAAACTTGTATCTTTTGTATATTTTTATAATTTTATGCATAACTGTTGCTATTGAGTTGTGCACATACCATGGCTCACGCGCACAATACTCTTAAAAATTCAATATATTTCACACACACACATATTTAAAATACTTTCACCCCTCACTTCATCCTCTCTTACTTCTATCCATACACTTGCACTCACACAAAACACACACGCTCACATACGCACCTGTCAAATGTTTTTATTCTACAGCCGAGAAAGTTTACTTCTCTGTGGATTGTGGATCGCGGATCATGAGGTGAAAAAGTGCAAACCGTGCAAACCGTGTGTTGATAAAAGTGTGTTTCAAGTACAGAAAATGGCTGAAATAACAGGTAATGAAAACATTTGACAGGTGCGTATGTGTGTGTGTTTGTGTGAGTGCAAGTGTATGGATAGAAGTAAGAGAGGATGAAGTGAGGGGTGAAAGTATTTCCTTTAAATATGTGTGTGTGTGTGTGAAATATATTGAATTTTTAAGAGTATTGTGCGCGTGAGCCATGGTATGTGCACAACTCAATAGCAACAGTTATGCATAAAATTATAAAAATATACAAAAGATACAAGTTTTTACACGATAATAGGGTTCTCAATTGGGAATATTAGCATTTATGATAGTTTTAATGGTATATTCGCTACTACATAGAACACAGGGTTAACTCTTAGGGATAATCATGGATACACATGAAACCAACATAATATGCTATAACACATCCTATATTTTGAACCCTATGAGGTTTCATCTGCATCCACTTCATATCCGCCAATAAAGGGCTATGAAAAACCTACATTTTTGCAGTAAAACTACTATAACTTCTCCATAAAGGTTTAGACGTAAGGTGAGTATAGAGAAAATTTATATTTTGATTATTTCTACAACTTTGTAGAACATTATTTTGACCTAAAACTGCACATTTATTAAATAATCACAAAAAACTAGTTTCCAAGGCCCGCCATTTTAAAAAACACGTATCTCGGCACAGTGACCAGATAGAAGGTTAGTGTTCTCAGCAAAGTTGTTTATATTAAAACTATCTACAACTTTGCCGAAGACACTAACTCTCTATCTCATCATTTAAAAAAATCAAGTTTGCAGCGGCATATGATGACTGCGAACTAAGATTTATCACCTTTAAATGCGTTATATTTTTTGAAAATTTTCGTCTGAAGACACCAAAGTGTTAGAGCACGTTTTTACGAGTTGATGTAAAAGTTCGTGTTTTTGGCGTTTCGTCCCACAGTCCATTCCATTCCCGACTGGTGTGTTGGATTGGAAGTACAAGCAACAGAAACTAATGTAATTAATGAACTTGGAAATTGTAATGATAGTCATTAAAAATTCGGCTGCTGTACTGATCATAATTTAAAAGCAATTTAAATATAATGCATGGTACGGTAAATTAATTACAAATTGTCGACTGTAAATAACGGAATTAAAAACAAGTAAAGTTTGTTTTAGGTAATTAAAGCTCATACCAAGGCATTTATTTTTTACCTGCGTTGGAATTAGAGATTGTTGCATGTCCCTCAAGTTTCCCAGGACAACGCATAACAGCTGTGGGTATCAGTCTTGATAAAAGTCACGCTCGTTAGGCTTAAAAGCGTCGATTTTCTGACAAGATAACATTTTTTTCGTGAATTAGTACACACAAAGAATAATGATTATTAAAATTAAAAAAACCGCTGCCAAAATTGAAAAGTTGCATTAGTTCTTTTTCGTAGAAAGCGGTATGCTTTCAAAACAAAAACCTTCAAACCGTCAATTCAAAAATGTCTTGCTCTGCACATTTAAAAGTGGAAATTTTCAGAATAAATTGTAGAACTGTCAAATCAAAACCATGGCATCGTTGAAAACGAAACCAAATTATTTGTGCAATAAAAATAAAAATGTGCTTCTTGGATTGGAATAAAAAAAATTAAAATAAAAGGATTTATTTTCAGATTGTTTGAAATTGGAGCAACCAATTTTATAGCAAAATGAACTTTCGTGATGTTTTCCATCACAAGAGATCCACGCCGGACATTGTTACCCAATTTGTCATCGCTTGTGGTAGCGATTTAAATTAAAAATTGGGATGATTAATTCAACTAATACATTACCATTCATGTAGTAACGTACCCATCTTTCAGTCCGAGATTGTTGCTATTATCCGCCCTAAGGAAAGCATTGTCATTGGAAACCTCTACCGCCTTAATCCAGTTGATACTTTCTTCCACTTGTTTGTTATGTAACAATGTGATCGGGAGAAAAAATCCAAACTATGAAGACTACGAGGACGATGACTTGCTTTGTGTTGGTAGATTTGACAGTTCTACAATTTTCATGGTAAAAGAACACACTTTCAAATTTCCACACTGAACCGAAAAAATACACTTTCAAATCAAAAACATCATTTTTGGAGTAGATAATTTTACTTTCAATTTAATGAAAAACAACCACTTTTTAGAAGTAAAGTGCAAAACTTTTAATAAAACAATATTCCTTTTTTGTGAGATAGAACAAATTCCTCATGTATTGTAATGACTGTCGAAGAATTGTTTGAATTTGGCGAATCTTTTGCTCACTTTTTGGCTCGTAAGTATTTGTATTGCTCGTTTTTTGACGGGGCTGCAAAATGGTGAGTAAACAACTGGGATGGAGCGTGCGTCCCGGCAACATAACGATGGTTCTCACAAGTTCCTACCTAATGCTTCCACGGGTCAAGAGATGATAAAGCTAAGGGTTGCGTACTCAGCTGGTAGTGCAGCCTGGGCACTGTTGTCCTTCTGACTTCAGGTTAATTTAGGAGGTGCGTGTGCAGCATCAACCGAATGAAAATCATATATATTAGAGTGCAGTATTTTTCATAAATATATACACTATTATAAACATATTTTATGGGAATGGGAGGGGCCATCACGGCACCCGATTGAAGCACTCTGAATGGGAAGAGTGGGAATGCCAACTTCCCATTGCTAACAGTTCGTTAATAGAGGGCGGGCTCTTCTCCCCGGCTATTGTGGCATTGTCATGTTAGATAGCTCGTTCTTTTGACCAATTGTTCAATCTTGTCGTTGGAAGGAGATTCTTTATATCCCTGTGGATACTTTTTAGTGATGTTGCCTATCGATCCATCCAAACCCCTTTTTGGACCTCCATACAATTGCATGATTAGGATAATCAGTGGTTATTAAAGCTTGATCAAGTCTAATAGTGAGGAGAGCGCATTGCTGTCGGACTAAGTGTCCTTGCTACCATGGGTAATAGTACATAAGGCCTGTACTCGAAAAAAAATGCACAATTTTTTTCCGTGTGTAATTTTTTTGTCCGTGGGTAAAAATTGATGAAAATCTGGGTATAACTAGTTTGGAGCGAATTGTTTACATGTGCAAAATTCATAACAATCGGTTCAGTGGTTATTGAGATGTCATCGAAACAAGGATGAAATCGCAGAAGAATTTTGCGCGCCGTCATGGAAAATCCGACTGCGACCATGAGATGGATCGGAAGACAACTAGGAATCACCCATACAACTGTGTCTCGGGTGGTAAAATCGTTTAAGGAGTCCCAGACGACTGAGCGACGGGCTGGAAGTGGAAGAAAATCGAAGACAGCTGACCCTGGAAGGTGTTGGATTTTTTCAAGTGTAATCCGAACCTTTTAGTTTTTCAGCTTTCGCTGCAAGTTTGCAGTGCATTTGGGTTCAATTATAGTACCACCAAGTTTAGTTTTTATATAATAATTTTAGTTTGTATATAAAATGCGGGGAGAAATGGGCAAAATAGCACACTTTCTGTTGTCAATCCTAGATGAAACCAACACCATTCGATTTCCCGCATTTTTTCCCCTTAAGATAAGCTTTTTTTCGGGACTCCTTCCCTGCGCCGTCTAAATTAATGGGATTTTGGATCCATTTTTGCCCACTGTGCACTGGTAGAACGAATTAGCCAATATGTGTCAAGTTTGGAATTTGGTCTAACCCGAAACAAGCGAGGATTTTGGTGAAAACTTGCTAAAACTGTGGCTAAGTATTGCGGACTTCTTCTGTCTTCTCTGGGATAGACTGTGATATTGAGTCGGATTCTAGATAACGTTTGCATTAAAAAAAAAATGGACAAAAATTGCCGATTTTGCATGGGTTTATCTTAACCCGCACTGACGGCACTACCCATGCAGCATCAATCATAGTAACCCATGAGTCAGCAGTCAAAATTTGACAGCTCTATTAGTTGAACTCTAACCGTGCGTGATGGCAAAAACAGTGAAGCAACTCCGTTCCGATGTGTGCGCGTTCAAAGAACGGCACACCGCCGCGTCAAACACGGACATCGTGCGGCACTTTGTGGACGCCGGATACGCCCGTTTTGGCATCTACAAGATCTTGGCACTATTAGACAACAATCTGAGCATCGGAAGAAAGCCCGGTTCCGGACGACTGGCGACCCTGAGCGAAAAAAAGCTCCAAAGGATGGTGAAGGGGAAGACCGAGGGAAAGTGGATACATCGCAGGAGCTTGGCCGGGGTCGGTTCAACCGGCCAAACAGTGAAAAAGTACCTGGCGAACATGAACATACATGTTAGGAAGCGGATGTCGCGTTCACTGGTTTCGGAGCGGCAGCGGCTGAATAAGATGGTCAACTCGATTTTCCCGGCGAATCGCGACGTGGCGGTGGTGATGGACGACGAGACCTATTTCACCTTGGATGGCAACGACTGGCAGAGCATTTCGTATTTTACTTCCCGCACGAATGAAGTGAGCTCCGAGGTGAAGCTCATTTCTCCTCTCCAAGTTCCCCAAGAAGGTGCTGCTGTGGCAGACAATCAGCAAGAATGGGATGTCAAAGCCGCGGGAAATTTATAGTGCGAAATGCCTGCCGGAAGATGCGTCGTTCATCAAGAAATACCATAAGGGCGAAGACGCGATGTTCTGGCCGGAACTGGCGTCGGCCCACTACTCGAAGGGATCGTTGGAGGAGATGGAGCGGCTGAATATCAATATGCTACCCAAGTCGGCGAACCAACCCAACGACCCCCATCTGCGTCCCATCGAGAATTTCTGCGCCAACTTGAAACGTAAGATCTACTCCAAAATTGGGTGGCGAAAACTGAGGAGGAATTGATAAATAAAACGAAGAAAGAACTCAAAAACATGCCTACACGCATGTTTTCGTCCGCCGTGGCGAATATTCCGGTTAACTGCCGGAAGGCCACTCGCAAGGGCTTAAAATTGTTTGCAAAACAGCTTAAATAATTACCTTCCATGGGAAATTTATCAAAAGCAATTATCTGTCTCAGCATTTTTTTATCATCATCCGAATAAAACGTCCATTTTTTTAATGCAAACGTTACAAGGAATGTTATGAGTTCACAAGTTGCCAGCTATTGGTCTTTAATTTCAAAAGATTAGAGAAGATTTGTATTCACGGTAACAGTCAATCGCTTTCAAAAAGAGGTTTAAAGAAAAAAGAACAGTTGAATGAGTTTTCCTAAACTTTATTATCGCATAAAACATGTATAACAATCGAAGGATACATAAAACGTTTGATTTTATTCCGAATAAAAAAGGAGGTCATTCTATTCTGGTCTCTTAACAGTTGGATTACATTGTCTGTGCATGTACCGATAGGTAGAATAGTTCACTAGATAGAAATAAATTAAAGATATAAAAGTAAGGTTCTTTTTTTTCTTATCTGTGCCAGTTTTAGAAACCATCATCACAGAGAAGAGTTTTGCTGTCCGACATTAGTAGTACCACCTAAGCACATGGCTACGCTACATTTATTGTTGCATCGGGTTGTTCTGAGACCCGACATTTCGATAACATTTAATAGTGATACAGCTGAGTTTTGGTAACTTTGTTCCACCTGTTTGGGGAAAGAGGATTGCTTTTTTTTTTAAATCATCTCTTTCGGTTCTAATTATTTAATTATCTAAAGTAGTACTACATTTGTCTAGGCTAAAAATCCATAATATATGTTAAAGTTAGGGTAAAAACGTTAAGGGACTCTTATAAGGATGTATGTTATTCCGAGAATGAGATTGTCCGTTCACAATATGAATTAGTCGACCTCCAACTTCCGGAAGCTACCGATCACGCCAGCCGCGATGTCAGCATCGGTACTGTCCGCCCAGTAGGCCGAACTTTTGTTGATCTCGATCTGCATCTCGTCTAGAGCTACCAGCTGGTCTCGTTTCGCCTTCAAGAAAGTCTTGAACTGCTCAACGCATTCGGCCATTGGCACGGTGCCGCCAAGTTCTTTGGGAAGTAGTTTCGGGTTGACCTTGGCCTTCAGTTCTTCCAAGCTTTTGTGCACGAAGACACGGTTCTTCAGTTTGTCGCTCAGAACGGACAGGATGAAATCGGACAGCTTGTTGGCGAACGATGGCAGGTTGACAAAGTGATTCTCCTTCTGACGCATGGGAAGCGAGTTTTGAACACAGTTGGCCAGGTTTTTTATATCTGTGAACGACCAAATTCCTAGGAATCCCATCGATAGTTCGGAATCATCGATGACGTGAACGTACCCGGCGATCTGGGACTCTTCCTCGTCCAAAAGAGCTTCCACTACCAGCGAATGTACCCGGATCAGTTGGGCAGCTGTGAAGCGATTGGTGTCGAACTTGCCGGCACTGGAGAAGACAATCTTCCGACCGCGCTCGTCACGTTCCGGCAGGGCAAACAGATAGCCCGTGTCGATGATGGCCTCCAGCTCGGGATCGTTGATGTCCAGCTTGTGGAACCAGTTGGGGTAGATCTGCCGGATGGAGAGATACTTTTCCAGCATTTCCGTGGCGGCTGGGATGGAGAATTTCTTGGTCCGAAGGAACCGCAACAGGAACGGGGCATCGGTGCGGCACTTTTTAATCAGCGGATGTTTGGCGATCCATTCGCGAAACTGCTTCAGAGCATTCTCCCGGATGTCATCGTCTTCGCGGAGCTCATCCTGGGCGGCCAGCTTGAATTTGTCCGGAAGGTTGAATGCGTAGACCTCGTACGACTCGGGTGCTTTGCACAGGTTCAGAGCGGCCACTGTGGGGTAGAAAAAGTGGAAAGAATGAAGTTAATTTAGGAACTTGTTTTTTTATAAACTCTGATTTGATAGGTAAGAAATGAGACGAAATGAGCGTAAATTTTGAAATCTGGTTTAGACTGAACCAATACTTTAGATACTAATCTTTCATATTTATCTTTTATCATCTCTGATATTCTACTTAAAAGCTTAAGAAAAAAATATTGTGGGTTGAACTATTTTTTCTGAATCCGGTTTCATTAGAATTGAAGGAATCCGTCTGTATGTTCGTAAATCTTCTGATAGATACGCACATTTTGTCAACTATTTCAGATGAAATGGACCAGAGCAGTGATGTCAGATTTTCATCTGGAGATTTCTATAGGAGAATAAATTTTGAAAATGATGGGTGGGGGGTGCAATTTTGACCAGGTGTTTTTGGGCGCTTTGGCATGAAAAGTGAAAAATCTGTTAAGCATCCGTACTTGTGATTTGAAATTGGCTCACTGTTTTAGAACCTCACTGTTCTAAAGTTTACCATACAGACAGGGGCCGGATAGTCGAAAAGAAAATGGATATAGTTTTTGATGCAGAAAGTACTCAAATATTCTTTCATAATAACAAAGCAAATCAAAACAAAAACAAATATTCTAGTAATGAAAAGCGCAAGAATGTATGGCAAGCTGCAAGGCACAATGTTTGACAACGGGGTTCTAAAGCAGTGTACCAATTTTAAATCGCTAGTTACCTATTGACTGTCGTAAGAGAACCCTATTTTTTTAGCTTTACTCTACTAGAATCTTTGTTTTTTGTTTGATTCGATGTGTTATTTTGACAAAAAATTTGAGGGGTTATTCGTTGAGCGTTATGTTTTCAGTTGCGTTTCATTAAGCGTGCAATAGAACTTGGTAGCACAGTGCTAGTACTACATGGGCCAAAAAAAAAAGTTCTTCTTGACCATGGTAATCTCAGTTGATTTTCAACCAAATTTTTATCTGCTCAACGCTCGGTTCTAGCAAAACCAAGATTTTTAAGATTTTTGCAAATGCTTGTCCACTCAAAAACCTCAAATTTAAAATATGAGTACAGTTTAGGATTTAACCTTTTATAAATTTTACTTTTAGTGTACTGTTATAGGCCCATAAAGCGAAAAAAAAAACAATTGTCACTGACACTACAGTGACATATTACAGTCTGATTGTCAGTTTGTGTGTTTCTCCATAAATTTTCTGAGATTATTTTTGCTGAAAATTTTATAGAATTTCTCAAAGATTCTCCGACATTTCTTAAGATATTAATTCTGGCGTGTCTATAGGTATTCTTCAGAAGTTTGTAGGCATTACTCCAGAAATTTTTGCAGGAGTTTCTTTTGGCATTAAATCAGCAGTTTTTCTTGTGATGAACATTTTGGAGGAATCCTTGATGTGGTGAAGTTTAGTGATTTTAAAAGAATCCCTGTAGGACACGTGAAAGAACTGCACAAAAACTAAACGGTTATGATGAAATTTGTCAGAAGCAGATATTTCCATACAAAGATACAAGCTTAAAAACGAGCGGAGGGCATTTGAACGGTAGTATCCGATCAGGCACATAATCTTTTACCAAGCTACCCAATGCAGGATAGGCAAGGAGAAGGATACCCTCTTGACTGGTAAAAGAATATGTAACCGATCGTGCTCTTATACTACCTATTTCTTTGATCTGATTCTAGCGATTGGTCCCTCTCTCAATAATGCCTAACATGGATGAGAAATTATCTCCTGCTGTTGGGTTTACTTTTGGCATGCACCGATTATTCCTTTCGTCATACTAGAACTTATAGTTCTCGAAAAGGAACGACGGTGTGATTCAAATACTGGTCCCCACCAGAATGGATTTCCTTTTTATGGGCTTTCTACAATCCATTTCCATTAACTCTTACTGGTGGGTAATGATCGATTTTCTTCGAGAACCGTTTCCTGTACAAAGAAGACCTGTTCTGCTGTAGTGCGATGAAGGGAAACCGATAATTGCACTTAAGCCTGATTGAAAAGACCGTTTTGTATCGGTTAATCATTTTAAATATATTTTGTTGAGTCCAACTCAATAGTAATTATATAAAAGAATTGCATTTACATTCTGCTTTTTAAATATAATGTTAGAAGTACAGATTTTTGCTAACATTTACTGCAGTTAAACGCAGGTAAAAAATATATATTTGGCTAAGATTAAATATGGAAACGAAAAATAATATGGCAACCCTGCCTCCGGGTGCGCTGACACTCACACAAACGCACTCGTTTGGCCAGTTGGAAGATTCCACAGTTCATGTTATTATAATCATAGAAACTTATGTCAAATAATAACAAAAATTCCACGTTCCAAATTTTACCGATAGCATAACGTTTCCTTATTCTTGGTTAACAACAAGATTGAAAACAAAAATGTAGCATTTTGGCTGTTTTGGCTGTAGCTCAACCAAGCTATAAAAATCGAGTTTCGCTTACAGTTTCCATTATAGAATAGAACCACAGTTAAGTACAAATCGTTTGACATTTGACCCAAGTAACATTGCCAAAACCATCCAGCTTTATTGAGTTTTTTTTAAGTTTTATAAAAGCCACTAGAAATCAATTTGGTTTTAATACTCGTAAAATGCTGTTTTGAAATGCCGTTTTAGGACTCATTTATATTAACTTATTATGGTCAGTTGAAAAAGCATTTTAAACCCATTTTGCCTCTAATAAATGCATTTAACAGCAAATTGGTCTTGAGGGGAGTCATTTGGTTTTAAAACAGCAAAAAACATCACCAAATAGTTTTATAGTAGTCATTTAGATGGAACATTAGCTTTTTGCGAAACTGTGATTTTTTACAATTGCCATATTGAAATATATAAGAAATAATTGAAATGTTGAAAAATAAATGCATCAAATTTCAAATGTAATACATATTAACTGTAGATCGGAGACCAATTTTTCATTGTATTAGATAACCTTATCGAATACCATAAATTTTGAGGAAATTCATGATTAATTTATCGAATTTATTACTTTTAATTTTGTTTTTGTAGTTGTTAGCTCGCATTACTTCCGAGGCGCATTATTTTTCAGCTCCCATCGTGCCAATATTCACCATAAAATTAAATGCGCATATGATTTGGATTATATCAAAGGATATTAAATTAATCAGAAGTGCAGAGAATCGAACAAAGCAGAACAACAAAAACCAACGTCGATGTCACAGTGATGTTTGACAGCTGTGTCCATTTGGTAGTATTCTGGTGTTGATGGCAGCCAAAAAGTTTTATGAAGGCTCTCAAGTGGTCATACATCTTTCACTAGAACTTTTTCAAAATCTTTATGGTTCAATGAAGGATTTATGAATTTGTTTTCACAACCGTCTATGGAGTGGGCTACTTTGTACAAATTTCGGCATTAAAAAAGCATAGAGGATGTGTTGGTGTAGACAAAACAGCTTAGAATGTAGTTTTATCAACAAAGCCGGAAGGAGTGCTGTATGGCTGGAATAAAATAAAAATAGTTACCGTGAATTTGGGTGAAATTGATCACTTTTTGTGATTTTTTTCGAATACCTTTCGGTAGATGAATATTTTAGTAGGCAAATTAATTTTTAAATAAGTACTGTTATAAATACTAGCTGCCAATAATATTTTATCCACGTATGAAAGAATATTTTTAAAGCACAACTAGTTTATTTCATTATAATACAAATATTTTATTCGGGGTGAAATTGACCACTTAGAAATCAAGACGACATTAAGGATAAACTATGTTCTTTTGATTGATCTTAAGTTATTTTCCGTCGGTCCGAGTCCAAACACCAACACTAGGGAGATGACTTCACCTGGATCCTACAGATTGAATCCATCAACACATGGGCCGGGACTAACGGCTTTACACATGAACAAAATTCCTAGAATTGATTCAAGACCCTCTGGGGTGGGAAACAATCGCGCTTACCACAGCGCTATCATTAAAATTATAAGCCAATTAACTGCAATCATTGACTCATTTGCTATGCCGGACATAACAGCTTTAGTTTTGTTAGGCCTTAAATAAGGAAGCAAAATTGGGCTTCTTTTTGTTGGTCATCACTGAACAATTTCACCTCACTGATCAATTTCACCCGAATTCACGGTACTTGGGAAGCCTGCGAAACATCTCATCCTCATAACGCGCACATGGCAGTCGATATCGGAGGATTACGGTAGAAGGGTGTGTTCTAGATTTCGGTGTCATCTTAAGGATTCCACTGACAAAATGGAGGATAAATCGAGTAATTTTGTTTAAGAGGACCGAATAAAGAAAACTGAACTTGAAAATGTTGACATTACTGCTGAAAGTAGTTGAAATGGGATTTAAAAGGTATTCCATCAAATTTCGCATTTTTTTCCTGCTACACCTTGTATTCTTTTCTCGAACTGCTTTCGCTTGAGCGTTATACGATGCACAATAACCCAGTCATAAATGGTGATTCTTTCTTCGCATATTTATCTATTTACAAAGGGGGGGCGACCCCAGCGTATTGGTTAACATCCATACCTCTCACGCCTAAGTCACGAGTTCGAATCTCATGCCCAGAGAAGTTACGAAATGCCCTAAAGTGGTGTTTGACTGGTTATGACGGGAGATGAAACCAGCCCGAGGCTGAAAATCTCGATAATCAAGGCAAAAAAAAATATTTACATAGGGGAGAAAAGTGCAAAATGCACTGCTGGAGTAAAATGACCCACTCAACAAATATGCTTAAATCTTCAAAACTATAGCTCTAATGGAATGATACTTTATCAATTTTTGCATATAACAGCATTACTTATAATTTTGTAGTACAATAAGAAAATAAATACACCGAAATATGATCAAAATTGAAGAAATTGTCAACAATGTACCTCACATATAAGTAATAGTGCTATTAAAATAATCTTTTACCATAGACTAACTCTAAGACCAGTAGGTCCCAAACGAATACAATTTTTTTCTTGGCTCAGTCAGTATTAACATATTGGTCCCAAGCTTAATAATGCGCCCCTAATAATGAACTCACACGAACACACTCTCAAATATTCTGTCAAAATAACAAAGCGAATCAAAACAAAGGCGCAAATATGTACAGCTAGGTGCTGGCTTCAAGGTGTTCTTCGAACCAAGGGGTTCTACAACAGTGAACCAATTTCCAATCGCTAGTTGCATATTGATTGTTGCTTTTACCATGCGTTAATATCCATGGTTCATAATAAATTCATTTCACATCGCAACAAAACAACAACAAACAATAAAATTTCAAGGTAGTATCGAAACTTCACTATAATTCCACATGTTTTCAAAATATTTAGACAAAACTATGCAGAACCTTAACTGGGACAGAATGCACCGTGGCGTTATGTACGTCTACACGCCTAGAAACAAAATCCCAGTGGAGCGGTTAAGTGTGGAAATTCTTCGTTAGGTATAAACATTTTAACCTACCGTTGAGTATAAATAATTCTATCCAAAACTAAGTAGTTTTGTGTAGACCATAGAGACTATGTTAAGATGTTATGACCACTTGAGAACCTTCATAAAACCCATTGGCTGCCATTTAAACCAGCATAGGGCCAAATGTCCACAGCTGTCAAACATCACTGTGATATCGAGGTTGGTTTTAGTTGATCTGTTTTGTTCTATTATCTGCTCTTCTAATTCATTTAATAGTAAATAATATTTAAAAAAAAATCTAGTGTTGCGGAAAATTTTGTTTGATAGCAAAATATTCAAAACAAATTGAGTTTTTTTATAGCGTATTATGCTCCAAATCGTATGCGCATTTAATTTTATGGTGAATATTGGCGTGATAAAAGCCGAAAATAAATCCGCCTCGGAAATTATGCGAGTTTACAACAACAAAATCAAAATTGAATTTATCTGATAAATTAATCATAAATTTCCTCAAAATTGTTTAAATTTAATAAGGTTATCTAAAAGAATTCTGAAATCGGTCTACGGTCTACAGTTCAGTTGTATTATATTTAAAATTATGTTCATTTATTTTTCCACATTTCAACGATTTCTTATATTTCAATATGGTGATCACAGTTTTGCCAAAATAAGCTAATTTATCTTCGCAATGGCTTCTATAAAACCATTTGGTCATTTGGCGACTTCCCTCAATGCCAATTTGCTATTCAATGCATTGACTGGAGGCAAATTGGTTTTGAATTTTTTTTCAACTGACCTTAATAAGATAATATGAATAAGTCCTATAACGGCATTTCAGAACAGCTTTTTACGAGTTCATAAAGTCACAATAAAACCTTTGATAGGAGTAAAAGGAATTTTAGAATACAAGGTTATAAGATCGTTGTAAAGAAGCTGCGTAGGTTCATATAGACCTGACTAAAATTTGAAACCTATTTTAACCTCTTACTGCCATAATAAAACGTTTATAAAACTTAATAAAGCTGTATGGTTTGTTACTTAGGCGGTGTTGTCTTGGGATCAAATTGGACAAAATTTAAAAAAAATATGAATAATCATCGTTTTGAATATAAATCACATTCGATCTACAACAAAAACATCGTAATACACCGCACCCAATAACATCTTCCCAAATTTTAGCTTTCATTCACTAGTAATTCATGATGTTGCCTAAGCGATGCGTTTTGTACCATCCTCCCCCATCTATATTTCTGAAGAGTAACGGAGGAACAACTGCGACACGCAAGGTCTATCCTAAAATATGGGTTTTACTCAGTATGGAAACAAAATAAGGTGTTAGCTCGTCCTAAAAATTTGAAATTCTGGCTAACATTTTATCCTATTTCTTAATTCTACTTTCCATTCTAGGTTCTTGACTATTCTACTCATTACAGTGATTTCAAATTATTGCATTCATTTAAATTATCTTCAACTCTCGAGTACTTTTTCAAATAGACGTATATGATTTTGTAAACAAAGAGGAAAAGTAAGATTCGAACGATAAATTCTTGAAACCTTTAGGTCTTGCATGCAAACTAGGGCCACCAACACAAGGAATAACATTTCCCTAACATGATGTTGATACTACTTTCCGCTAAGAGTTTTGAGAAATTTACGTTGGAATTTTACTCCCCCTCTTTGTTTACAAAATCAGATACGTCTGTTTGAAAAAGTACTCGAGAACTGCTTAATTACTGCCTCATAACAGGTAGATACTGCTTGATGGCTTTCCATTCATATGATACTACGCCCAAAATTTCCATAATCAGTGGAAAATATCCACAGAAATTCACTTGACTTCAGTGATTCAGAAGTGGAAATGCTTTGCAAAATCAGAATCTGTGCCAGTGAAATGTATATGATTAGTCAGTAAATTTGTTTTCTATATGATAATCATGTAAGTCACTTATTTTAGTATTGGATAATATCTACTTGTGATTCCATTAGTAGCTAAGTGAAAGATTTTTTCAGTGTATTGCAAGACAGAAAGTGAAACCGGCCTCTCGACCATTTCGCAGCCTACTGTGGTAGATGTAATCAACAACATCTGCAACACGCAAACCTGTTTCCATTTACGCATAACATTCGCACTCTCCCTTATTCGCTCATACATATTTTTTTCTGCGCTTCAGCGTTCAGAAACTCCATATGATATAACTTTGCCTACCGGTCTTGTCGGGTGTTCGCTGATTCGATGAGTTGTAGAGTGACTCATTAGAAGCTGCGTATCTAAATCTCATGTGTCAAAAAAAAAACAAGCACACAGCTCGCGCGCGATTAGTAAAACTTAACGTGGCCTGCCTCGGCGCCACTTACCCTGACCCGTAAATCCATAAAACGAAATGAGCTCGAAACTACAGTGATCTCGACCAGCGACTAATAATCTAGTTCGACTTCACCCGCACTGATTACATACGTTGATAATTATGCACCGTCATCGTGGTTGTTGTTATTGGTGGCTGTCAAAGGGAAAATTGTCGCCATTTTTAGTATCAGGGTCGACCGGCGCGACGACGCAATGCTAATCAAAAACCACCTCGAACCAATTGGTACCTATCGGGATTGTATAATCTCTCCGATGTCGTTGCGGTCATCGTCTGATATGGCACCCACTGGAGCGGATAAATGCCAGCCAACGCGCGATCGGTCGGCCAATTTTAGCTTTCCGGATTTTGGCGATGACAGAGAGGTTATGAAATTGCGCTTTCGTCGCCTTGAATCGCGTGGCATCGCATCACCCGGTGAAATTTTTTCCGCTGCAGAAGAGAAAGACCCTTTGGGCGTCGTAAGGTTTTGCATCTGTTTCAGGTCTATTCCAACCGTCGATGATATCTATAGTTGTGTATTATTGTTTGCATAACGGTTTCGCTTCGACAGTTCGGTAGCGGTAAACCTTGAACAACGACGACGATGTGTGTCTATAAATTCAACTACAATTGTCTCAATCGAATAATGCATGCTTGGTGGTGGGTAGAATACTAATGCGGAAGAATGTCGATGAAAGTGTTTCGAAAGATAACACTATTGAACGTTAAAAATACATTGTAGATTGAGGTCAGCTTGGAGAAGATATTTTGGACTTGCATAATAAAAAGGAATCGCGCCCCCGGGTGGACTCGAACCACCAACCTTTCGGTTAACAGCCGAACGCGCTAACCAGTTGCGCCACGAAGGCTCTGTGTCTAAGCAGTGTTAGTTATGAACAGCGCTTTGCTTGGAACAAGCGTTCTCTATACTCTACGCTTCCACACAGCGACAGTTATCAAGCAGTGGCACCCACTTGAGGCATAAGGTTTGTCGAGTAGAGTGTTGGATGTGACTATAGTGACTAATCAATTATGCAAGTGCTATATAAAGCCTTCGACATTAGACGGTTAGAAATGATTAAGATCCGTAATAATTCTGAATTCAATAGGAATTAGAAAATCTTTGTAGCCTATGATCAAATAGGTAAAAGTGAATTTTAATTCTTTATTCTTCTGTCATTAAAGTTCTTCGTCAAATCAGAAATCCAACTAAAGCTAAAGTGAGGTTAAACATCGTAGTATTTTAAACTGAAATTGATAGTAACTTTCTAGCGTTTTTTTTTTATAAATCATTTATTTGTACAGGCTCAATCGAATTAACTTTACAGAGCCAAATTTTCATATTTTTATACATCATTTATCTTAAAACTAAAGTTAGGAGGAAAGAGCCGATTACTCGCGGCCGTCTCGAGGTTAATAGGATTTACAAATTACGAATGGGAAAGAGGGTGGGAATTTAAAGTATGGTTTAGATAACACATTAAATTTAAATTCTTAATTATCTAAACACTTATAACTATACAATTTATGGTTTTCTTTTGACTTGAACATTTCTTGAAAAAGAAAAAAAAAAACACATGTGTGTGTTAAACACATATAAAAAAAAACTTAAAGTAAACATACAGGTTAAACTAACTACAATCTAATGCTAATGTTAGTCAAAAACACGTAAATGAGTTTCATGTACTCCAAATCACGTACAGCCAAAATATCTCGAATTGGCACATTGGGTTGTCTACCTCGAGCCCGAAGGGAATCATAAAGCTCAGATCTGACTCCACGATGCTCAACACATGACCAAATAATGTGATCTGCGTCCTGATAACCTTGTCTACACTCACAGAGATTGCTGTCGCTCAGCCCAACCCGGTATAAATGAGCGTTCAAAGAATAATGATTGGACATGAGGCGAGACATGACACGAATGAAGTCTCGACCCACATCCATCCCCCTAAACCAAGATTTCTTCGACACCTTTGATAGAATGTTGCCATCGCCCCAAATCTCCTTTACTCCATTTATGCTGCCAGCTGACGAGTGACTGTTGACGAAAAATAGGAAAAAAATCATTGAAGGCGATTTGTCGATCACAAATATCGCCTTCCATAGCGCCCACCTTTGCAAGCGAGTCCGCTTTCTCATTGCCCGGAATCGAACAATGAGATGGGACCCATACAAAGGTGATGATAAAATAACGCGAAGATAAAGCACTAAGAAGATCCTTTTTTTTCATGAGAAAATACGAGGAGTGCTTTACCGGCCTCAATGAGCGAATAGCCTCTATAGAACTGAGACTATCCGTGAAAATGAAAAAATGATCCGGTGTTAGTGAGGCAACAATTTCTAGCGTAAAATGTGTTGCCGCTAATTCAGTGACATACACGGAACAAGGAGCTTGAAGTTTACGGTTGGCGCTATAAATTTCATTAAATATACCAAAGCCTGCTGACTCCTCTATGAAAGATCCGTCAGTGAAGAACGTTTTAGTGGAATCAACTTGGCCAAACTTAGCAGCAAATATCACCGGAGCAATCATAGGACGATGATGCTCTGGGATTCCACGAAGCTCCTGCTTCATGGATAAATCAAAATGAACCGAATTGTCGAAATCGGAGAAGCAAACACGATTGGAAATGTTCGGCGAAGGGCTGACATACTGTGTTATGTACAAATGGTACAAGCTCATGAAGCGGGTTTGAGGATTCAACTCAAGGAGCTTTTCAAAATTTTCGATCACCTGGGGGTTCATAACTTCACACCTGGTGAGGAGCCGGAGAGATAATTCTGAAAACCGATCCGAGAGTGGCAACATGCCAGCCAGCACTTCAAGACTCATGGTGTGAGTCGAGTGCATGCAACCTAACGCGATACGAAGACACCGATACTGAATACGTTCCAGTTTAATGAAGTGCGAACGAGCCGCTGACTGAAAACAAAAACTACCGTATTCCATAACCGACAAAATCGTTGTCCGGTACAACGTTAGAAGATCTTGTGGATGAGCTCCCCACCAGGTTCCGGTAATTGTGCAGAGAAAGTTGATCCTTGGCTGGCACTTTCGCTTCACATACTCAATATGGGATCTCCAGGTGCACTTAGAATCGAACCAGACCCCAAGATATTTAAATGACATAGAATGAGTTATCGGCTTACCCCAAATTTGAAGCTTCGGTTGTGCAGGGTTATGCTTCCTAGAAAAAACTACCAACTCAGTTTTCTCCGTAGAGAATTCGATACCTAGCTCTAGAGCCCAAGTAGACAAATTGTCTAAGGTATCCTGTAAGGGTCCTTGCAGATCGACCCCATTGGGTCCCGCGACAGACACTACGCCGTCATATGCAAGTTGTCTCAACGTACAGTTGTCACCTAGACAACCGTCAATGTCTTTGACATAAAAATTATATAAAAGGGGGTTTAAACATGATCCCTGGGGGAGACCCATGTAGCTAAATCGTGAAGCTGTAGAGGTTCCATGAGAGAAGCATGACAGCAAATTGTACAAAAAATTGTTCATTAATGATGAAAAGCCACAAGCGTGGAGTTTATCTGAAAGAACTTCAACAGATATTGAATCAAAAAACTTTCTAGCGTTGTTACAAACTGTATGGAATTGGTCAGTATCGTCATTATCATCGACTTTCTTATCGTTTTATCGCCAATTACTTTGCTTAGACAGCTCGCAAAACCGCTTTGAAAGAGCGCCATCTACGACGTTTAACCTCACTTTTGCGTTATCTGGATTCCTCCAACGGAATTCGTTGCTAAATTTAACCACAAATACCATTCCCGCATCGCCTGCTATAACCAAACATATGCGAAAATCATGATGTACAGAGAGCTAAGGTAGGCTCTTTAAGAAAATTGACACTTGGGAATGATGCCATGATATTTGGATTTAACGAGTGAGCACATAAGAAAGCAAAACGAAACAGGTAGAGCCTCAGTTGCAAAATTCACGGTTTTTGTAGAAAAATAGTATAAACAGCCTAATTGCATTTTACCGTAGAATTTATTTGATGTTTCCATCTTTCATCATTCTATCATCAGAAGTCTTCACATTGTAGACGAAAAACGCGTAACCTGTCAAGATAAGCAATAAAGTTAGTTGGAATTAAATGGAAAAGACTAATTTTTCTTCTCATTTCTAGTTACAGGTATTCCACTAAACAGCTCACACTTTCTAGGATTCAATTGCGTAGAGTTTTCGAACAACTGAAGGAATTTTACCAAAAGAATGGTAATGACCACTATTATGTCTGGATAACTATAGACTGTTCCGATAATTATAAATACACTAATGATTAACCGTCAATTCACAATGCGTGCAGTATTCAACCAATTTTTGGCTGCACCCTGTTGTTTACATCCAAATTAAAATGATGTTGTCATTTTTATCAATTCTCGCACGGAAGTTTGAAAATGCGTACAGATAACTGGCGAAGGAAGAAGGTGTGAGCATCGGAGGAGTCCAAATCGCATTACGGAAGTATCAACAACAGTGCTCTTTCGTAGTCGGTCCCACTGACCCTACAATCGACAGAAAGGTAAGGAACTATTTCAAGCGTCATCCTTCAGCATCAGTCCGAGATGTGGCGAAAAAGCTAAGTACTTCGGCGACTAATGTTATGCGTCTAGGAGAGAATTGGCCTGCAGACTCGTCGGAAGTAGAAGCAGCCAAAACGAAGCACCAAACAGGCTGAATCTGTGAAACCGAAGGCTCGAAAACTGTACGGCAAACTGCTGACTAAACAATCGGGCTGCGTTATCGTGGACGATGAAACCTACATAAAACTCGATTATAAAACTCTGCAGGGGCCACAGTTTTAAACCTTGCTGAAAGGAAAGGATGTTCCAGGATCAGTGAAAGCCATTTATATCGAAAAATTCGGCAAGAAGGTGCGGATGTGGACAAATATCTCGTCCATTCATTACGACCGACATAATGAATGGTCAAAACTACGCGAAGGAGTGTCTGCAAAAACGGTTGGTACCCTTGATCAAACAGCATAACAAGCCTACTATCTTTTGGCCTGATCTTGATTCCTGCCATTACTCAATATATGCAGTAGAGTGGTACAAAAGGAACAATGTCGTATTTATACCATAGGAAATAAATCCACCAAACTGCCCAAAGATTCGACCTATCGAAACTTTCTGGGCTTTGACGAAGGCGAAGCTGAAAATTTAAGAAAGATTGGCAAAAAGTATTGAAAATGGTAGGAGAAAGCACAGAACGTGTACAGAAGCTTATGAGTAGTGTTAAGGGAAAAGTTAGAGAATTCGCCTACACTACGAAAAATCAAGCAATTTGAAATGAAGATGGAAAGAAAACATTGTTATTTATGTTTGAGAATAAAATAATAAAAAAAATCACAGCATGGTCTTTTTTATTTAAAAAAGATAGACTATTTATATTTTGCTGAACAGCCTATAATAGAGGTATAAATTAAGAGTTGTATGGAAAATAAATTTAGCAGCCAAGAAGTTGAAAAACAACTAGGTCCAGCTGACCCGAACATGAATTGGAAGGTTGTCGACTCGTGGTATGGCCAAAAAGCAGGTACCTCCGTTGGAATGGTGAAAAGAATCAAGACGCACAACAAACTTAAAGATTTACAAGAAGCTGAGAACAGCAAAACAAATTACTGAGCGAAAATCCAGGGCGCAAACCAAAGCCATAAAGTTGTACAGGTAACTTCTGGAACCACCGTTATTGATGACGAAACATATGTGAAAGAGGACTCCAGAACGCTTCAAAAACCGCAATTTCACACTAAGGTCATTGGCGAAAAGTCATTCGAAGTGTAAAAATTTGTTCCTGTGGCTCCAACTCATTATTTTTAAAATAAACGCCCAACTTTACCGTACTGAGTGTTTGTTTAAAACATGCTCCCGTTATACGAGTATCACAAGGCCCGTCCTATGTTTTGGCCTGATTTGGTGTCAACCCATTACGCAAAAATCACAGTACAATCACAGTACGAATGTCTACAGCTTCGTCCAATTCGAAGCTACTGGGCCATCCTCAAGCGTACCTTCAAGAAGAATGGCAAGAAGTGCAAGACCATGAAAGGTTCTTCCAGAAAATACGACAAACCTCCAAAACCTTCCGGAGGGAGTAAATAAAAAAAAAGCTGGAACTAAATTTGCTTTCATTTATTTTTTGTTTAAACTGAGAGAGCAAGACTTGAATTAAATGGTACAGTTGTGTTTTAATTTTTTGGTTTTTTATTTCATGTTATGAGAAAAAATGTGTTGCCACTTTATTTTCGATACAGTCCGTAGTTAAAATTATTGTTATTGAGAAGTTTCAATTCGCATTCTTCCCAACTTCTTTTGATTAAATTTCAACATTGAGAGCTTGTCTCTCTATCAAGAAGATTATGATATCTGCCAGAGGTTGTTATTGATAAAAAAACCTTCTAACACCTTTTCGTTTACTTAATTGCCGGAAATGTACAATGAGTTGCTGTCACTTTTTTATGACACATATGTATTACATTTCGATTACAGCAAGCAGGGTCTAAAAATTTTGTATTGCTTTGTCAAAGGTCAATGTTTAATGTTTGAACAATATTTATTTAATGGCATTCGTCCTTTTAATGAGTCAACAATTGATCGAAAAAATGATACAAACTAAAATAAATGTACTTGAAATGGTTCTTGTATTAAACATCATTTGGCTCCGTTGAGTTGTATGTACGCCATTTGAATCTAACAAATGTTATTTTTAGACGTAGGACTCCATCTTAGTTTTCTATACTAGGGTACAATAAAAAAAATCCATCAGGTTTCGTGGAAATTTATAAAAATCTCTTGAGTAAAGACTATTACAGATATTAACCTCTAATAGTCTTTTCTCAAGAGATTTTCAGAATTTTTGGCATAAATTGATCGGAAATATTTCTACGCATCAATTTCAATAGAGAACATAGTTGATTTTTGGCCAGATACTAATGAAGAATTCATAAGCGTTGAGCCTTGTCTTAAAAAGTATATTAACCCCTCCAGGCCTAAGGGGTCATATATGACCAAAAAAGGAATATGGCTGTATAAAATTATAGACTGAATAGAAACGTACACTGTCTTGGACAAATTTAGTCTACTTCAATTCTTCAATCTGGAAAATAAAGAAAACATATATGCCCTATTAATAGTGTAAAGCTTTGTTTGTGAATATGGTACATATGCATAAGAATTATTAAATTCTTGTTGATAAGCGTTAAATATTTTCGTATTTTTTGTGATATTCTAGGTTATCCAAAATGTACTCGCGTTCAGAACTTCAGATCTACAATTGTAACAGTTACTTTTAGGGCCATATATGGTAACGATATGTATTCAAACATATTGGATGAACCTTTTGGAAGTTCAGCAGTCATTATTTGATAATTTTGTGATCGTCTAGGTCATACAAACTGTCCTTGAGTTCAGAACTTAAGATCTGCAGTACTAACTATAGCGTTTTTGGCCAAGTTACGCTACTTATGCAAGCATATTCAGTGAATATTTTCGAAGGTAAAAAAAAACATTATGAGATAAACTGGGATGATCTTGGTTATACAAACTGTCCCTGAGATCAGAACATAAGATCTACAGTTGTACCAGTAGGTTTTTGGAGTATGCAAAGGGACAATAAGACAAAGTATTTAACAGTATTCAATGAATAATGTGTAAGGTCAACAGACATAATGCGACAATCTTGGGATATTATAGGTCAATAGGCTAATGCAAATTTCGAAATGTTTGCTCCCATAAGCTTAATCGACGCCAATTTGGGTCCTGATAGTCCCTAACAAATTTGAACACGCTATTCAAAGTTTGTATGGGAATTAGTATGAAGAATCTCAAACTTACATTTAAAGAACCCTAACATCTTGATATTATGTCCTTAAACCAAATCTAATTAAGATTCATATAGTGTAAGTTGCCAACTTTCAAAATGCCCAAGATACCTGACATGTAAATTTTATACAAAAATAGTTATTGGTTTTTGGGCTACATAAAGTTACTATAGGTATTCCACCATATGAAATGAATTTTTTGGAAAGTCAACAACCATTATTCTATAATTCTAGGTAATGCAAACTGCCCTGGGGTTAAGAACTTGAAATCTACGGTAGTAACAGTAGCTTTCTAGGCAATACAAAGTAATGTCAGGTATTCAAGCAGATTCAGAGAATATTGTGAATATACACAAGAAGATAATAAACTGTGCTGGCGTTCAGAACTTAAGATTTACAGTTGTAACAGTAAGTTTTTGGCAATACAAAGTTAAAATAAACATTCAAACATATTAAATTAATATTTTTAAAGGTCAACAAACACTGTAAGGCAATATCTGCTAAGTCATTCAAACTATCCTCGAGATCAGACCGTCGAACCTAACTTGTAACAAAAGCTTTCTGGGCTTTGCAAAGCTGCGGTGTGTTTTGCAACATGTTCACTAAATATCTAAGAAGAAAAATCGACCATATCAAAATTGTATTCCAAGTTTTGCTCAACCGGAGAATTTGCCGTGGGTCCCCGACGACTCGATAATTGCAAGCAGCATCAAGAACAATCGCTTCAACTCGTCTTTTAAGATCCAAACGGAATTACAGCTTCCTGTGTCGGACCGGACAATCAGGCTACGTGCCGTTGACGCCGAATTATTTTCCCGGCGTTCTGCGAAGGAAGCTATATCAGTGAAATAAAAAAAAAACTCTGTTTGGCTGATCTCACATAAGGCCTGTCCACGTTTAAGGTCGGACACTTTTCTTTCATTTAATATTTTGAATTATTTCACGGATCGCTGAAATGTTTCAATTATGATAGTTTAAACTCTCCACTTCGTTTATTGGTACAACATGTTTACATTCTTGTTACATTCAGTAAAATGGCGTCGAATCAAGTGGAAGTGCTCAAACGGCAGCAAAATCCGAATTTAACGGTACGCGATCTTGCCAAGAAACTAAAACTACCGAAACGTATCGTGTTGTGTGTTTGCAAATCATTTGACCAGCGCTTGACTGTGGATTGGAAGGTTGGAAGTGGAATAAATCGAAAAGTACGCACTCGACAAATGGACAAGAAGATGGTAGCCACTATGGGAGGGGGTCCATTAATTATGTCACCAATTTTTTACAAACATTTTCTTGAATCATAATGGACGACGAAACATACTTACTCGAAGACTTTAAACAGCTACTTGGTCTGGTTTTTTATGCCGCAATTTCCTGACAAAAAAGGTGTCCAAATTCTCGAAAAAGTATTTGAATTGGCAGGCCATATGTAGTTGTGGTCAAAAATTTAAAAAATTTCGTCTCTTCTGGCACTATTAATAGGGATGTGTACGAGAAAGAATGTCTGCAAAAGCGGTTATTTCCGTCTATTAGAAGACACGACTCTCCAGCTCAGTTTTGGCCCGATTTGGCCTCTTGTCACTATGCGAAATCCGTCCTGGAGTGGTATACGGTATAAGAAGTCAAATACGTGCCCAACCAGCCCATTCACCAAACTGTCCAGAACTTCACCCAATAAAGAAGTACTGCTCTAGTTAAGCGGAAACTCTTCGAAACTAAGAAGAAAGCAAATGGCACCGATGATTTCAAGAGAATATGGAGAATCGTCACGCAGGGCGTATCTGAGGATACCGTACGGAACCTGATAGCGGATGTACCACAGAAAGTTCTAGAATCTTACAGATAGAAGAATTAGCATCTTACTAAACAGTTTTTAATATAGATACGAACTCCATCTTTGTGAAATAAACAGTTGGTTTTGTTGAATTATGTGTAAATGTTTTTGCTGCTATTATTTTGGTGTTCAAAATTTAACGTGGACAGGTTTTAACCAGGAGTGTCTAGAAATAGCGATCGGTACTGCTTAGTGATGAGTCGAAATTCAAAATCATTTGGTGTGACGGAATGTACCGTGTACGCCGATTTATCGGAACACGCTTAGATTCTCAATACTGCCAGAAGATTCATCGAATTGATGGTACCTATAATCGTTTCATGTACAATGGCATTTCCAAAGATGTTATACTACTGTATGTAGAGTGAAATATGCCAATTAAATGGATATTTAAACAATATAACAACCCCAAACACACTGCCAAAGTCGTCAAATAGTGGGTTAAGGATAACAATGAATAGTTATGAATTGACCTCCGGATCTGAACCCGATCGATAACCTTTGGAAGATCGTAAATCGCACCGTTTGAGTTAATCTAAAAAGCTTGGGCAGAGATTGTTAACCGTTATTGTCAATCAGATCCACTTCAAGCCTTAAAGTTGCAAGGCTGTCATCGAAAAAAGGTATTCGCAACGATATATTGATAGCCGAGGACAATCTGGTGCCCAATACGAAGTTGCAAATTTTGTTCAGGAGGATAATTTCTTGTTCATTTGATACTGAACTGTTTGTGAATAAATTCTTTTTTATTTGACATAATAAATTTGAATTATGTTTACTTCACCTGAATACCTTTGTTTTTTGTTAACTTAACACATAATTTTTATTGTACAATTTTATGACCGTCTTTGGTTGATTACATATGTTTTTTTCAGCATATGTATGTTTGAGATCCCCTTTTTCATACATAAAATAGGCGATATTCGCATTTCAATTCCTTGTTTGGATTATCGGTTATCAGTCAGAAGTTCTAAGTATTGATAGCACATATTAATGATTGCCTCCTTATCTAAACTTTTTTGTAAATCAGCAGGCATATTAGCTAATTTAAGTTCATTTTTTTTCCAACTACCAATCACACAGTGAGTCCGGTAAATCAACGGCACACATCGAAAACAACAAAGCAACGGCTGCATCAACTCGGCAACTTTCATTCCATACCCTCAGTCAACACAAAAGAAAACAAATGAAAAAAAAAGAGTATGAAGACCTTCGGCTGCTGCTGCCGACTTGCTGACCAACTGACAATCAGACTGCACGCAGGTATAAGAAAGCCTCTGTGTCATGGTCCGTACCGGCCACTCGGTGGAAGCGGAAGAGGTCAATAAACCAAAAAATTGGACTGACCTAAATTTCAGCGTCTTTACAGTTTTTTGGTGGGGTTTGAATTGAAAAGCAATGGGGAAAATTGGACCATCATGTCTAGCGGTCAACGAGACATGCAATTTAAACGATTATTGGTTGTCGGATAGCGTACTCTCCAATTTTCCAATCAATTCGCTGGAAAGGCTTCCCACCGATTGAATTTTCTTTTCCTTTTGGTTCAATATCAAGGTTGGCTTACTTCCCTTGGAGTAAGGTCAATAAACTTGTCAGCATCCTACCGTGCGATTTTGCAATTTCCTCACAACAGTCACGTTTGGGTAAAGCAAGTCGGTAACCCTAGCACCGATGTGGTTGGATCTCAGGTTGGGATTGTGGCAAAAGAGAAAGTTTTCTCTTCCCATTTACCGTGTACTGACAACGCAGCTGATACAGAGCAGCATCGGAGTCAAAGCTGAGTAAAAAGCGCACGCAAGACTAAGACCGGACTAAGTGGGCAGAAAGTCTCAACTTAGCAAAGAGCCAAACAAAAAAGGGGAAACTAAAATTCATGTTGATGTCTTTCCTTTTTTCGGCCAGTCATAATTGAAAGTGAAGGTACTTTCTTTCGCTACTAAGAGGCGCACGGACACGACTTGTTTATGGTTTGCCATCAACCGGTTTCCGTTCCTCGGGTGGTAGCATTCAACAACAATCCCACATGGTGAGCTAAGAGAGGATACTGTTGGGCAGCACAACATTTACGCAATTCGCAATCAAATGACGTCCGCTAATGATTCACGAAGAGCAAAGCTGCCAGGCCAGCTTCGGGATGGGTAAAGAAGGTGTTACGAAAAATTTGATCAAGATTCAATGTCATAAAAGGGGTGGAAAACAAATTTGCGAGTCTTGTGACGTCAAAGCTGGATTGTTTGGAATGTCAAACAATAAGCTAGACACAAACGAGTTCCAATGAATTTCGCGAGTGTGTTTGTGTGTGAGTTTCTGACTGCTAACGTGATTCGGTTTGTCAATTTTCACACCTGTGTTTGCTTTCGATCGGTTGTGGTGCCTCGATGTTGATTTGGTCAGGTTGTGTGATTGTCAAGCGCGTATGGGAAGGGAATCTTTATGGAGGGTTTGCCAAACACTTAATTTATTTTTCATATCAATTTCTTCTTCCTCATCTCATCCTTTTTGTATTCTGGTAGCTTTCAGAATTAGGCTTGTTCACCACCAGGGGGAAGCACCTCTTACCTACATATCTTACTAATCAACACATGAGTCTGTACCAATGGCTTTACTTCCCTCGGTTCGAAGGAAGAGGTAACCAGACATTATTCGCCTCAGAAGAACCTCAACGACTTCGGCTGGAATTGAACCCAGACATACTGAGGTGCAAAGTAGCTGACAGGTTCACCACTACAGAATACTATGCAGTGTTAAAACATACTAAAAATAATGCCTATGAGCAGGGTTGCTGCCACTCTCTTATACTCGGTGAGCCTCGTTTGCCAATAGCTCATTTCAGAGACTACACACTACAAAAATGTCATGTAAATTTCTGACCCCTGAGACCGATACATGCAAGCGTCTTTTAGCACATAAGAATGTGTTTAAAAAGATGAGAAAATAAATTCAATCAAACATGCGCTTGTAGCAGTTCATCCCATCTACAAATACGCAAAACAGTGCATCGTTCTCACTTTGGTATCCACGGCGGAGAGCGTTCCATTTGTCTTTCATTTGCTGGAAGACTCGATGCGAAGCTTACAGCGATTGTAAGACGAATGAAATTTTCGTTCTCGCCATAGATGCGGAAATTAGAGCGATTTCTGATACATCCTTTTCTCGAAGCCACGTGTCCACCACTTGAATTTAAACACTCTTTTCGATTCGCGGCATCTCGAAAACGATAACTGTTTATCGAAAGTTCAGGAGCTGATCAAGTTCTTGACAGACGATCGCGTCCATTGTAGTTTGGCTCAGACCGATGGTCTTACGCGTGTATGTGTTGAGCGCATCATAAGCGTTGCCAGTTTGTTTTCAATATAATCCGTAAGGTTTTTTTCACAATGTCCAGTTACTGAGCTGATCTTGATATAATGAAACGCATCAATACCTTTCGATGAGTTTTCGATAAATGGTGGTATTTCCGCAAATTTTTCACAATGTAAGGACTTTATACTCATATTTTCGGTACCTTTCGACGACCTGGACGATGAAACCGAAAACAACGGATGGATTTCGCCTCAACGAATACCAAAAAAAAGGACATTCGTCTATTAAGCTGCATAATAAACTTAAATTCAAAGTCAAGCAATATATGAAAAATTAGGTGGCACAACGTGATTTTGTGTGTGATGGTTTGTTTTAGTTATGATTGCAGAACAAGTCAAATTGCTGAACTGAAGTCCACTGTTTTAGAAAACTCAAAAAAATGCGCAATCACTGTAAAACATAAACTAGTCTATTTGATGATCGATGGTAGAGTTTGCAGTGATCTAACTGGAGGATCGTGCCAAAGGTGTTAAGTCTGTGGAGCATATCCGAAACTGTTCAACGATGTTGATGCAATAGTATGCAGACCAGCCAATAGATTCATATTCCGGATTATCTCCTCCCCCCATATCAGGTAAGTTATCGAATGAATAAAATAACTTAAAATGATATTCTCGATATTATGATTAGGTCAATGAAATGCCTTCTCTATACCGCGTATTGACACAGATAAAAAGAAACATTGAATTTTCTGCGTTATCTAATGCACATAAAGGGAATGCTAGATTTGCTTGAGATATTTTATGTAAGTTACGCCTTTAATTTAATTTATTACAAGTGTTGACATCGACTAGTTGGCAAGTCACTAGACCCATAACCTCAACGTTTAAATCCAGGTTGTTCCATATTTTGATTTTTTCATCATATTCTTTATATTTAATAAGGCAAATTTATAAAATTCATACTGAACATATAGTAGTTCTAATGGTCAAATATGAATCGATTTTCCGGCATGATACTTGCGCATAATTTGCCCAATGCTAGTACCGACTATTTCACATTTCTAGACAAAATAGTCAAAAGGTCGAAAGTAACATTTGTAAACAATGACTTCTAGCGTACTTTTCTTGGATCTGCATGCTCCCACAAACAAAATAGCACCATGAACAGATGCAGGGAGTTATTTCCTTCCCGTAGGTAGAGGATATAGATGTTAGCAACCTGGCATTTCCAGGAAATTTACGTTTTAAGTCTTTGTTTACAATTGTTACTTTCGACCTTTTGACGATTTTTTCTAGATTTATTCTTCTAGTCATATTAATACTTATAGATCTCGGAGAAAGCAAATGGTACCGATGATTTCAAAAAAAGGTGGAGAATCGGTGGGTGTATCTGAGGATACCGTATGGAACCTGATGTTGGGTGTACCACAGCAAGTTCGAGAATTCTACAGAGAGAATAATTAACATCTTAATCATCTGTTTCTAATATAGATATAACTCTATTATTGTGAAATAAACAATCAGTTTTGTTGAATTCTGTGAAAAGATTCAGAGTACTTTTCGACTCGAGATTTCGGAGGAGCATCTCTAATGAAACTATAAAATGTGAAGAAAGATTAGTAATTTCGATTTAATTTCAACTACCTTTATTGCATATTTTGACAGATAAGCGTATTTTGTCTACAATGTGCAGACTTCTTCAGTGCCATGTACTAAGAGTCGACTGAAACGACACTGAAGAAGTCTGCACATTGTTGACGAAATACGCCTATCTGTCAAGATAAGCAATAAAGGTAGTTAAAGTTAAATGAAAATTTCTAACCTGTCTTCTCATTGTCTAATTACAGGTCTTCCACTAAACAGCTCACACTTTCTAGGATTAATCTTTCTTCTCTTTTTCTAGGTATTTCGCTTAAAAGCTCTCGCTTACCAGGATATCTAATGGTTCTGTGGTGTTGGGATGGAAAGCTTAATGTCCATTCACATCTTGAAGGATGAGCTCATTCTACAAGATGTCATTGAGGTCTTGAAATGCTGCTTGGTGTTTCAGTGAGATAACACTAGTATTCACACATGTTCACACTTGGTTCAATAAAGATTTTATTTCAACGTATTGCTAGTTTTGGTCAAAACACATTAAAAAAAAAGGAGCTTGCCGTTTCCTAGTTGCTACTCCGTTACTGAACAGAACAAGTGTAATTGCAATCAATACCGGCGCTGGCCACGTCCTCACGGTTTTTTGAGTAGTGGGGAAGGATGATTAATTTGACAATCGTTTTCATTAGAGACCGTGATGACCACTCCGTCTCCCTTTCTGGCACATGCAGAGGAATGATGGTTTATTTTCTTCTAAATGACTTTCCTTCTTACTTGTACTCGTTTGATCTAAATGGAGCTGTAGTGTGCGTGCGTTCAAGGTCACTAAGCCTAATTGCCAAAGGAAGGATAGCTGTGGTAGTGAGGCACTTTTTTGCTAGATCATTGATGCAATAGTGATGCAATCAATGAAAGAAAGCCCAGTAGAGTGCTTTTCATTTTAAATCTACTGGCGATATAAAGAGGCAAGTGGCAAATGGCAAGGAAGTAGACGGGCCTGGGATTGAACTCCCGACCATCTGCTCAGTAGGCAGAACGGCAAGTGAATGTTTTGTACCTGATTCATAAATCACACGGAGAACGTGAATGTGGTTATGGAAAACAGCTCCAGTGTTTTAATCCATACAGATTCGATCAATTTGTTTGTTTGTTTTTAAAAGAAAAACTATTTTTCCTGGGAACATTATTTTCATATTATTGTATTGTTCCACATTCTTTAGCAGTTTCTCCAACTTTGCCGGATTGATGATCTATTTAGCCAAAAAAAAAAATAATCAAGGGGTGTCTCACATGGATTCGATCAACTTTATTTGATGAAATAAATTTCAATTCCGGCAAGTAATCGGATCAATTTCAATTTGATCCACATCGAATCAAATCAGTTGGACATAAAATGCCCATGTGCTGAATTAGGCATCCTTTTTTTTTTTTAGAATTTCTAGCTTATTGCTACTCAAAAAAAAAAGTTCCCGGAAATGAAAACGGACCGTGTTTACTTTTTCAGAATTTTTCTCCTTAAACGTTATATAGTTCATGATTACGTGATTCAGTTCACGGTGTATTTTTGTTGTCGAATTAATGATTGCAGTTCACGGATCTGGGCACGAATTTTTTTCCGTGTATCACAATCAGTTTATTGCTTGCTCTCAACATAGAGTTTTAAATGCATTTTCACGGATAATAATTGACGTCTTTTTTGACAATACCATTGGTACGGCAAGTGCAATCAAACCCTATGCCCTGAGAATTGAGAAGCTTCCCTCCATAAAAAAATCCTAGACCGGGAATCGAACCCAGCTACCTCCAGCGAGGTATTGCTCTGTAATTACGGCTCCACTTATTGAGATAATTGAGAATCGCTTCATCTAGTTTCGAGTAAACGTCCACATGTATAACGATTTGACGGAACCATGTAAGTATCCTGAAAACTATTACTGGGCTTAGTTGATTTGAATGTTTAACGAAGCAGAACGTGTACGATCCTCAATCTCTGTATTATTGCTTACAATTTTGACTACGTCTTTGTTATCTATACTGGGGTACAATTAAAAAAAAAAAACCTAATTGCGACCGTCACGAAAAGTGGTCAGATTTTGAGTGTTAATATTTCAAATATTTTCAAAAAATTCACACCAATGGATCGCAAATATTTCCACGCAATGATTCTCAAAAAGGTTATTTTTGATTTCGGTCCACATACTATTGAAAAGTTCATTAATGTTAAGCCTTGACTTTAAAAGGTTTATTTTTATTATTAGAATAAGTTCAAAGAATATCGCATTGTACAATCAAAACTGCTTACATTTAGTAGCATAGTTTTGCGTCATAATTTCGAGCAACCCAATGTACCTTGTAGTTTTTCGCACCAAAATTAATGAATCGTTGGTAATATTTCAAAATTGTTAGAGTTTTAAATGCATTTTCACAGTTAATAATCGAGAGATTCCAATATCACGTTCCATTGAAAAGACAAGTGCAATCATACCATATGCCCTGAGAATTGTTAAGTGGGGATATACAGTTAGAATGACAAAAAAATTCAATTGTTTTTTCTTGCATGAAAAGTTAGTAAATTTCTTATAGAACACGCTCCTAAAACCCTTTTTTAGAAATTCTATTCTTTTCATCATCGAAGACGCGCAGCAGGTTTAAAAAGAGCTTGACCGCTTGAACAAACTACAAACTTTTCTCAAAACAGCATTTTCGGAGTTTATGCCGGTGATAACTCGTAAACTAATGATTCGATTAAGCTGAAACTTATAGGAATTCTCTATTATAGTATAACCTTCTATATGGATTAAAAATTATTGTAATATATTATTATTGAATATGGAAAAATGTGGTAAAATTGCGGAAATTTTTTTTTTAAATTACGCTTAAAGTGCAATTTTTTATTTTTTTTATTTTTCTTCAATTTATCAACTAACTGTAAATGTAATTAATGTATTTTTTTTTGGGTTAGCAGGTTTCAGATCAAAACTGCGACCAGAAGAGCCGTCTCAAGCATAATACAACGGCTTTTTCTAACGCACTCAAACTGCCGCCATTTTGTTGAAAAAAATTTGAAAAAAATATTTTTGTATACTACATGGATACACCTATAATTGTAAAAAAGTTTAGATTGATTTGAGTAAAAACTACCCCTTGAAATTTTTTTTTTATAAATGAGTTTTTTTTCTCGTTCTAACTGTGTATCCCCCCTTAATTTTTCTTTCACTAAAAAAATCTAAGAAAGACCGGGAATCGAACCCAGCCACATCCAGCGAGATATTGCTCTGTAACTGTGCCTCTAACAACTGAGCTAAGAGAAGACCCCTTCATCTAAAAAGACAATCGGAAAATATTCATACTTATAACGATTCTTCGAAAATATTTATTTTGCTGGGTTTAGATTAATGAATGTTCAACGAACGTACGGTCCTTAATCGCTGATTTCTGCTTACGATATGGATTTTCTATCTTTATACACCGTGTCCAATATATTCTCATAAACATTTTCCTTGCGAGCCACTACTCAACATGCTTCACGTATGGGTTGGTGTAGTTTTGCACTATGTTTATACAAACGCTTTTAGGTTATGTCCGATTGTTTTCATTCGGTGTTAATCTTTTACCAGCGATGAAGAAGTTTCGTGCAGTGATGATAAAAAAGTTTTTGAAATGTGAGCGCCCGGGCGCTATTTTCAATAAATTTGAAAAAAAAACTCGGAGTAACGCGGGATTTTGTGTACCGAACCATCCGAAAGGACCGTGTCACCTGCTCGTTGGATGACCGGAAGAGATCCGGTCGTACTCTTACGGTGCGGACGAGTTGTTAAAGTGGCCAGGGAACGGATTAGACGAAAATTACAGCGCTCTGTACGTAAAATGGCTGCAGATCTGAACGTTTCGAGATCGTTAATGCACAATAAGGAGTGTATCGAATATAAGCTATCCACATACATTTGCGTTGTACGCATGTATTTGTGATGGTTTTTTATGCTCTGAACACTGCATGCTGTGCGTTTGACTGTCAGCTTTCTTTTGTTTACTTGTTTGTGCGGTTCAAATTCTGGGTTTTCAAAATGTCGCGTATTGAAAAGGAAGTGAAATTAAGGTTCTGGACACATGGCTAAGTGAGAAGGGTATTACTATGCGAAAATTGGCGAAGCGGTTTGGAATTCATCATGCGAGTGTTAAAACCATCATTAATAAGTTTGGGGAACACTTATCTTTGGATGAGCTAATAAGAAGAGGCAGAAAACCCGGTGGAGCAGAAAGTGGTATCTCTAATCATGAAGAACAAATCAATGTCAATACGTGATTTGGCCAAAAAAGCAGGAACGAGTGTCGGAATGATCCAGCGTATCAGGAGGCAAAACCACCTAAAGACCTACAAGAAGAAGAAAATCTCGAAACAAAGTGCAGAACAGAAGAAGCGAGCAGCAACAAGGGCCCGGAAATTGTATTCGCGTCTTTTGCAGCGTCCGGATGCATGCGGTTTGATGGACGATGAGACCTATATAAAGGAGGACTCAAAAACCCTTTCAGGTCCACAATACTTTACTGCCGTCGTTGGGGAGGATGTGAGCGATGCGCACAGGTCGATTCAAGTGGAGAAATTCGGTCGATAGGTACTGGTATGGCAAGCAATATGTTCCTGTGGTTTGAAGTCAACCATTTTTCACACTACCGGAACTATAAATGCGGAAATCTATCGATCTGAGTGTCTCCAGAAGAGATTGTTGCCTTTATATAAGCGTCGGCTCACTATGCCAAAACCACTCTCGATTGGCTTGCGGAAAAGGGTATAGATTTCGTTGAGAAAAATATCAATCCACCAAATTGCCATCAGCTACGACCCATCGAACGTTACTGGGCAATCGTGAAGAGGGTCTTCAAGAAGACTGGTAAGGCAGCTGGGAGCATGCAGGAGTTCAAAAAAATTTGGGCTCAAGCGTCCAAAAAATGCGATGCAACACTTGTCCGGAACTTGATGAAGAGCATTCGATCCAAAGTTCGAAAGTTCGTGAAGGAATAACTTAAATTTCATCCGGTCTTCATTATGTTCAAGTTTAACCTCGTACAATAAAGGATCAATTTTTTTTATGAATAAAATATCGGCTTTAAACATGATTTGAAAGAAAGTTTGTGGATAGCTTATTTTCGATACACTCCTTAGTTTATCAAAAGTGGTAAATCGCTTTCAATTGACTGCTAGTCGATTGCAGTTCGCTGCGTTTGATTTCAGTGAGATACCCCATGAAAATAGTGTTCAGGTCAACTGTCCTAAATTTAAGTTTTTTTTTTTTATTAAATTATGATAAAGATTTCAGAAATTTGTTAAATGTCAACTTAGAAGAGGCACAGTTGCCACACTCTTTACTCATCTTTTATTTATTAGAAATTATAGCTTATTGCTTGCTCCACAAGCTTATTGCTACACAGAAAAAAAAGCGTTCTCGAAAATGAAAACTGACCGTGAACTAGTTTACGTTTTCAGGATTTTTGCCCTTAAACGCCATTTAGTTTATGATTACGTGATTCAGTCAACGGTGTATTTTTGTTGTTCTCGAATCCATGGCTGCAGTTTACGGATCTGGGCACGGATTTTTTTTCCGTGTATCACAATCAGCTTGTTGATTGCTCTCGATATAGACTTTTAAATGCATTTTCCCCGATAAAATTGACAGCTTTGAGTACCACGTACCATTGGTACGCCAAGTGCAATCATACCCTATGCCCTGAAAATTGAGAAATTTTCCTCCACAAAAAATCCTAGACCGCGAATCGAACCCTGCTCAGTAATTGCGCCAATTGAGCTGAGTGAGAATCCCTCTTTGTTTTCTAAACTGAGGTACAGTTAAAAAAAACATAACTGCGACCGTCACGAAAAGTGATCAGATGTTGAGCGATAATATTTCAGTCATTTCTTCAAATATTTTCAAAATGTTTACATAAATCGATCGGAAATATTTCTATGCGACGGTTCTTTGAATGGTAATTGTTGATTTAAGGCCACATACTTTTGAACAGTTCATAAATGTCAAGCCTTGACTTTAAAAGTATATTAATTCAAAGATTATTGCACTGTGCATTCAAAATGGCTTAAATTTAGTAGCGTAGTTCTACATCATCATTACGAACAATGGAGCTGTACATAGTACTCAGGTAATCAATAAACAGTTCCAAAGCGTCAGAACAGACCGGGAATCGAACCCAACCTCCTCCAGCAAAGTATTGCTCTGTAATTGCGCCTCTAACAACTGAGCTAAGGGAAGACTCCTTCATCTTATTTCGTGACAAATATTCATAGGTAAAACGATTCTTCGAAAATGTTAATTTTGCTGGGTTTAGATTATTTGGATATTAAACGATCGTACGGCCCTTTAGACCTGATTTCTGCTTATGAAATTGATGATTTAACATAAAATTCAATGAATCGTTGTTAATATTTTGAAATTTTGTGTATCTATTTAAACGTGTTACAATGAAGTTTGAAAGCAATATTGTTTTGCAAGCACTAATGTGTTTTTAGAGAACATTCAACTTTCTTGTGCTTAATTAATTCTGTAATGGATGTAATCTAAATGCGCAACCAGTTTGATTCATCAGCTTAAACGAGGCAATTATGCTTCCAAAATCGATTATTTCTTTTCTCCTCTTTGCACTCATACCAACCGTTCACCTATGCTACCTCATGACGATATTTCATTCTTAAAAAACAGATTTAATCGGTTAACTACACTATACCATTAATTCAACTGATCATCAAAAATGCAATGTTACAATCCCAGCTCAAACTGGTGTAATTTACAGTTTTGTTCCTCGAAACATCTGTTCCCGCGGCATTGGTAATGCAATTATCCAACAACACTACTCAATCCATTCCATTTTCCTGCCAGAAAAAAAAACTACAATCGAAACGATCCGCGTTGTTTTCGGGTAGGCACTCAAATTTTCCAAAACTACAAAAAAAAACAGCTCAGCACTACTGATCCAAATTGCGTTTCTAGTTCCGGTTCGTTTGCCCACTTATGAGTCCGTCGTTTCTTCCAACTACGTGCCCATATTGCTTCACCTGAGGTGGCCAATTTTCAATCCCACACGGTTCCCCTAACTTTCGACTTTCAAGCTCTTTCTTTATGCTACATGCATCGGCCGAAAGCACTCTCTCTTTCTGTCCATATCTCATCAGCTGGATAAAAACGATGCACTCACTTTTCAATTAGGAATCCTCGCTGCGACGGGAAGGAGAAAGGGTGCGTGTGTGTGTGTGTGCGCGCGTCGTTGGGAATCCTCCAGGTCCTTTTAAACCTGATCCTGCTCCTGCTGGGACTGTCGCCGATGGGATGGGATGCTGGATCCTCCGAAAAGAACTCCAAACCACACGAGGGGGAATAGAAAAGAGAAAACACACACTCAGACGGGTCGCGAGGCTCTTTAGCACTTCCGAATTCCGAGATGGATAAATCCAAACTGACTTCGATGGATCGAGTGGACTTGGAAAACTTTCGATCGATCGCGCCACGCTAAACTCCCCACCACCCGTTGCGCGAGTTTGGTGTTCATTTTTTTTTGCTATTTTGCTCGCCATCTCGCTCTTCCAGCGGCCGCACCGTTGTGTGTTGGTGCTGCGTCGATTGGCACGTGGTATTTCAAATGGTAAAACGTAAGTTACTATGCGAGAAGAGCCAGTGCCTGTGAGTCAACAGTAGATATGGTCGGGCCACAACCACTAGCTTATGATAGTAGCGGAGTAGGTGAGGTTCGTCGCTTGGTGTGACTGTGACCCCCAAAATTGGCTCGATTGCGTCCGGTCCATATCTATGACGAATGCAACGAAGCTGGTGGTGTGGAAGGTTGAACTTGGAATCACTGTCTTCCGTCCTGTACTACTACTACATAGTACATTGAAAGAGCGATCGGTATTAGTATTTGACGGTGAGAGCCAGTGAGATCGAAGGTTATAGAATTTGACTTTTCTTTGACAAATTTTGGTAACCTGAAAAACGAGTTATTGTATCCAGATCATTTGCATATCGCGTGGTGTGCTTGGAGATTTTCAGTTCAGCGATGATGCTCCTTCAAGGTTGAGATTTTGATGCGAATGTCGCCAAACAAGGAAAACTGCCCGGAACTTAGTTTTCGGAAGAGCGTGTTTCAAGGCAACGTTAGATAGATTGGAATGGTTTCCTGGAACACTTTGTGTTGATTAGTTATGGATGTATGGTTTCACCAGCGCGTATCCGTAATGGGCAAGTTTGATTGTATGAAGTAAAGTTTTTAGTTTTTTTTATTGATTATTTTTTATTTCATGGTTTCCTAAGTTTAAACAAGTTATTTTATTTTTCATATAAGTCCAGCTAGATATGACATGAATTTTAGCAATATTTTATTGCACCTACTAATGAAACAATATCACGTGAGCTGGGTACGATTTATTTAATATTTCTATTTCCAAAGCTAATTTCAGTATTTTTGTTTTCATGTTTTCCATATTTTCTATGCAGTATTTATGTCTGAGCATTTAAATTAAGATTTATTCATTTCCTCATATCCTTTTCTATACAACCATTTCTAAAATTTCAATTCCATGTTTTCGTTTGCGTACTTACACTTCCCCATTTATACTTCTATTTTCATACATTAATTTCCGTATTTTTCGTATTTCCAATTCCATATTTCCACATTCCACATTTCTATTATTCCTTTTAAATGTTTCTATTTGCTTATGTGTATTTGCATATTTCCATTTCCATAATTCCATTTCCATATTTCCATTTCCATATTTCCATTTCCATATTTCCATTTCCATATTTCCATTTCCATATTTCCATTTCCATATTTCCATTTCCATATTTCCATTTCCATATTTCCATTTCCATATTTCCATTTCCATATTTCCATTTCCATATTTCCATTTCCATATTTCCATTTCCATGTTTCCATTTCCTATTTCCATATTTTCATTTCCATATTTTCATTTTTATATTTTCATTTCCATATTTCCATTTCCATATTTTCATTTCCAAAGTTCCATTGCCATATTTTCATTTCTATATTTCGTTTCCATATTTACATATCCATATTTTCATTTTCAAAATTCCATTGCCATATTTTCATTTCCATATTTGCATTTTCATATTTCCATTTCCATACTTCCATTTCCATATTTCTACATTTCCATATTTTCATTTCCATGTTTCCATTTTCATATTTCCATTTCCATATTTCTCATTTTCATATTTTAATTTCCATATTTCGATTTCCATATTTCCATTTCCATATTTTTATTTCCATATTTTTATTTCTATATTTCCATTTCCATATTTTCCATTTTCCATATTTTGCATTTCCATATTTCCATATCCATATTTGTATTTCCTTATTTCATATTCATATTTTCATTTCCATGTTTCGCATTTCCATATTTCCATTACCATATTCTCATTTCAATTTTTTCATTTCGTATTTCTAGATTCTATATTTCCATTCGTTACATATTCACATTTGTCATCGATTCTAACTATTCACGAAATTTGCAGTTCTCTATATGCATTTCTTGTAATTGCATTTCTATGTTTTCATTTCTATATTTCCATTTCCATATTTCCATTGCCTTATTTCCATTTCCAAATTTCCGTTTCCATATTTCCATTTTCGCATTTCCATTCCCATGTTTCCATTTCCATACACACTTAGATTTTTACATCGAAATCTGCAAAATTTTACAGATTCTCAACAGCTGAGCGTTTGGTAATTTAATTTACGGATTTCGGTGAAATGTTAACAGTAAAGAAATTACTAGTTCGCTATTGAGCATTCGATAAAATTTTACAAGTTTCAGTTAAAAAAAATCTAAATTTGTATTTCCATTTCCATATTTCCGTTTCCATATTTCCAACTCCATACCTCGATTTCCATATTTCCATTTCCATATTTCCATTTTTATTTTTCAATTTCCATATTTCCAGTTCCATGTTTCTATTTCCATATTTACATTTCCATATATCTATTGCTATGTTTATATTTTCATACTTCCAGTCTGTTAAATCTATTGCTGTTTCTTTATTTTCTTCCATTCCAACTTGAAATATGGAAATAAAAACATTTTCATAATTTCCACTTTCGCATTTCCATTGTATTTGCATTTCCATATTTCCATTCCCATGTTTCCATTTTCATTTTTCCTCTTCCATATTTCTTCTTGCATATTTCTAGTTTTATTTTCTGTTTCCATTTTCAAATTTCCATATTGTTAATTTCATAATTTCCTATTTATAAATTTTGTTTTCCTTATCCATTTCCGTCATTACATTTCGATATTTCAATTTTTATATCTCCTACTCATGGTGCCAATTTCATATTTCCATTTACATATTTGCAAGTATGGAATTTAATTTTAATGATTTTATTTTATAACCTTCCTTTACAATTTTTGCATTTTTATATTTCAAATCCAAAATCCAAAATCCATTATCGGAATTCCAATTTATTAGTAGGTTAAATTTATGGTTATTTCCAAGACATGCAATCTTAGAAGAAATCAAGAGAAACTGAGAAATTGAGAAATTGAGAAATTGAGAATTTGGGTAATTGAGATACTGAGATATTGATGTATTGGATATTGAGATATTGAGATATTGAGTTATTTGGAATTGAGAAAAATTTAGTTATTTTGAAAAATTGAGAAATTAAGAGATTGAGAAATCGAGAAATTGAGAAATTGAGATATTTAGAAATTGAGAAGTTCAGAAATTGAGACATTGAGAAATTGAGAAATTGAGAAATTGAGAAATTGAGAAATTGAGAAATTGAGAAATTGAGAAATTGAGAACTGGAAAATTTAGATATTGAGAAAATTGAGAAAATTGAAAAATTGAGAAATTGAAAAATTGAGAAATTTTTTGAGTAACAGGGAAATTTTGAAATTGAGAAATTGAAAAAATTGTATATAAAGAAATTAGGAAACTAAAAATTTGAGAAATTGAGAAATTGAGGAGTCTAGATATTCAAAAGTTGAGATATTAAGAAATTGAGAAATTGATAAATTTAGGTATTGAGAAAATAAGATATTGAGAAATTGAAAAAATGAGAAATTTATTGAGTAACTGGGAAATTGATAAATTTAGACACTAAGATATTAAAAAATTAGGAAACTAAAAATTTGAGAAATTGATGAATTAAGGAATCAAGATATTCAAAATTTGAGATCTAGAGATATGAGAAATTGAGAAATTGATAAATTGAAAAATTTAGAAATTGAGAAATGAAGTAATTTTAGTTTTATCAAAGTTGAGATATTTAGTTATTCAAAAAATAACTAAATTGAGAAATTTAGTTATAAGAAAATGAAATGGAAATTGTGAAATTTAGTTATTAAGAAATTGAAAAATTGAGAAATTGGGAAACTGTGAAATTGAGAACTGAGAAATTGAGAAATTAGAAATTGAGAAATTGAGAAATTGAGAAATTGAGATTGAGAAATTGAGAAATTGAGCCATGGAAAATCGATATATTGAGAAATTGAGATATTTGTAATGGATAAAGAAAATTGAGATATTGAGAAATTGAGAAATCGCACAATTAAAAAATGAGAACTTGAGAAATTGAGGACTTGAGAATTTAAGAAATTGAGAAATTTTGGTTGTTTAGAAATTTAGATATTTAGATATTCAGAAACTGATACATTGAGTAATCGAGAAATTGAGAAATTGAGAAATTGAAAAATTGAGAATTTTATAAATTGAGAAATTTATAAATTTTGAAATTAAGAAATTGAGAAATTGCGAAAATGAAATTAAGAAATTGAGAAATTGAGTGTATTAACATTTACATTTTCATGTTTTTATTTCCATATTTCCATTTCCATATTTCCATTTCTATAATTCCATATCTCTATTTTCATTTCCGTGTTTCCATTTCCGTTTCAAAATTTAGATTTAGCATGGAAATGAACATGCTTCCAATGTCAATCTCTTTTTCCATATTTGCATTTCCATATGTTATATTGTACTTATATCATTAGAATAACTTCAGTTTCTAATCAAATCCAATCCAATCTAATCCAATCCAATCCAATCCAATCCAATCCAAAATCTAAAATCCATTATTGAAATTCGAATTTATTTGTAGTTTTATTAAATTTTCAATTTCAAAACAATCAATTCAAATAAATTAATTAATATTGAGAACATGAGAATTAAGGAATTGAAATCCAGGTTTAAAAACGAGAATTGAAATTGGGAAACGGAAAATAAAATTGTATGTTAATAGAAAATCTTTAATTTGAATCTGAAGAATAAATTGACAAATTGAAAGGTTAAAAATGAATTGAAAAATTGAAATGTAAAGAACAAACTCAAATTTGAAGAAAGAATTGACAAATTGAAATTGACACATTTTGAAATTCAGAAGTTTAGTGATTGTGTTATGAAAAATTTAGAAAATCTCTATTGAGAAATAGAGGTATCGAGAAATTGAGAAATTGAGGAATTGAGAAGTTTAGAAATTGAGAAATTGAGAAATTGAGAAACTGAGAAAGCGAGAAATTGAGAAAACAATCAAAAACATAGCACAGATTTAAAAAATTGATATCTATCCATACCTACAAACATGAATTTCTGTCTGTCTGTTTTTCTATCTGACCCTTATAGACTCGGAAACTATTGAAGCAATCGGCGTGAAAATTTGTAGGCAGGGTTTTTGGGGCCGGACAAAATTGTTATGATAGCTTGAGACCCCCTTTGTCTATGGAAGAGGGGGGAGGGGCGAAACAAATGAAACATACATTTCTCCTCGACTCGAGAACTAATCAAGAAAACGGATCCAAATTTGTCATTTGAAGGTTTTTGAAGGCGAGAAATGTTTCTATGGTTGGATTGATATCCTTTTCCTTTCTAGAAAGGGTAGTCCCCATACAAATGAAACGCAAATATCTGACGGACTCGAACTAATCAAGCAAATGAAACAAAATTTGGCATGTGAGGGTTTTCGAAGGCAACAAATGTTTCTATGGTATGGTTCCTTTCGACAAGGGGGGGCTGCTCAAATACAAATGAAAGACAGATTTCTGGATAACACGAGAACTAATCCAGCAAATGGAACAAAATTTGGCATGTTGGGGTTTTTTTGAGCCATGATTTTTTCCTATAGTAGTACAAGAAAAACAATGAAACAATATCAAACAGTCTATTTGCCGCAATCGGGACCCAATTCCTCTTTCAACTACTACTACCTATCTTGCCTCAAATGAGAGCTTCTTTCGATACGATAATAAATAATTTTCCCATACTGTAAACATACTGTTGTCATTGGTTGTTATGGTTGCCACCGTCGGCACCGTCACATACAAGCCTGCTGCAAGAATACTTGAATTACTTAATTGAGTTATAAATTGTACAATTTGATGGAACCTGATGCATTCTGAGCAAACGTGAGTTTTAAAGGGCGATACGGTCAAAATTTGGTCAATATGAACTTGACGTATTTCTTTCAATTTTGCATTTAAAAAACCTGAACACCCCTCATTTTGAAGGTGTGTGTGTGTAGAATGTTGCTCCTATTTTGATTTTGGAATTCACTTTTCAGTTGTCAAAATGCCGTCCAAGCAAGAAGAGCAGCGTATCAAAATTTTGCTCGCGCATCGCAAAATCCGAGCTACTCGCACGCAAAGTTGGCAAAATCGCTAAAAGTTGCCAAATCAACCGTTACAAATGTAATTAAAGTGTTTGGGAACGTTTGTCGACAGCCAGGAAGTCTGGATCGGGGAAATCGAAAACCGGAAGCCGCTGAGACGACAAAGAGAGTTGCCGGTAGTTTCAAGCGAAACCCTAACCTATCTCTCCGAGATGCCGCAAATAAGCTGGGTGTATCGTCTACAACCGTGCATCGAGCCAAAAAACGAGCCGGACTATCGACTTACAAGAAGGTAGTGACTCCAAATCGCGATGATAAACAAAATACGACGGCCAAAGCGCGATCCCGGAGGCTGTACACGACGATGCTGACGAAGTTTGACTGCGTGGTAATGGACGACGAAACCTACGTCAAAGCCGACTACAAGCAGCTTCCGGGACAGGAGTTTTATACGGCAAAAGGAAGGGAAAGGTAGCAGATATTTTCAAGCACACGAAACTGTCAAAGTTCGCAAAGAAATATCTGGTTTGGCAAAGCCATCTGTACCTGTGGCTTGAAAAGCAGCATTTTCATAGCTTCCAGGACTGTCAACCAAGAAATTTACGTGAAAGAGTGTTTGAATAAACGTCTGCTGCCTTTCCTGAAGAAACACGGTTGTTCCGTACTGTTTTGGCCGGATTTGGCATCTTGCCATTACGGTAAAAAGGCCATGGAGTGGTACGCCGCCAACAACGTGCAGGTGGTTCCCAAGGACAAGAACCCTCCCAACACGCCAGAGCTCCGCCCAATTGAGAAATACTGGGCTATTGTCAAGCGGAACCTAAAGAAGACCAAAAAAACTGCTAAGGACGAGCAGCAGTTCAAGGCAAACTAGCTTTCTGCGGCGAAGAAGGTGGACAAGGTGGCTGTACAAAATCTGATGGCAGGGGTCAAGCGTAAGGCCCGGCAATTCGGATTTGGAAAAGCGGAAGCCTAACTGAATATTTTTCCTGAATTTTATACTAATTGAACTTGGAAAAGAAATTTAATTTGATTTTTTAAATAAACGATTTCACCGATTTACACGCGTTTTCCCTTGACCAAATTTTGACCGTATCACCCTTTATGATCAAATATGAGCACACCTAGGATCATCTGTTTGTTCTCTTTGTAAATACAGCTGATTTGGCAATAATGGAGTAGCAGTCTCGGGTGAACAATCATGCTGATGCTCATGCTGATGCAGTATGTGTTCGATTTTCTTGATTCAATTGATGAATACATAATGTTTAGATATAACCAAATTCAAAAAAAGATAGAAGATGCTCTTAGTATAAGTCCAAAATTCATAAATATTAAATGTAAGTGTTCATACTGTACAAATATTACCTATATAATCACTCATCGGTCTGTGTTGCGTACACAGCAGCTCACCGGCTGCAGCAGAATTTTTAAGGCATTTTATGAGATGGGCTTAAGCTTCAGTAGTGGAGTTTTTCATCTTGCCCAACATCCATTTCGGTAGACTGATTAACAAATACACTAAAACCACTGCACAGTGTTCCGGATTAAGAGGTTAAGGGTAAGGACGATGTATATGGCTGAACTTTAAGTCATAGAACTTTGGTGACTTCAGAACAAATGATCAATAAAAATTGAATGATTCTTTCATAAAAGGGCACTATGGGGACACTACTCAATAAGGTTAACCAGTACATGCCTATAGAAAAAATTTCAAAAGTGAAAATCTTTTTAAACATAGCAGTAGCAGCTCCAAAGGACCACCCATCGCGTCATAAAACATCAGGAAACCGATACACATCTTCCACTGCATGGTGCGTAAAGCCACATAACATCCACAACTTTTACCTCATCGGTGGAGTACCCAACTGCGACACTTCTTCCTACATAAGTCAACGGTCTCTCATCATTCCGTTCGTAATCGCTTGTAATTAAGCTTTATATAGATCGCTGCCATCCACCGCACACCATAGATTCAGCAGCGTAATGGAACTAGTTCAGGGCTCTGAAGGAAAGTGAATCTTTCCATAATGGCAAGAAAATGAACATGCAACTTCGATTGCGAACCGTTTATTGTTTGCGGGATGGTTGAGAAAGAAAGCGAATGATCTTGCGGTGATGGCATGAAAGATCGAATCAAGCGGTTCATTAAAGTGAAGCATTTTCAGTTTTGAAAACCGCTTCCAATCCAAGCCAGGCGCAGTTGATCGAGGAGCATCCATAGCTTAGGAAACGTATCTGTTCAGTTTCCTTGCAGTGGGATCTGAGCTATTAGGGTTGGTTGGCCATTATCTCCACACAGAAGAAAAAGTGTTTTCCTTTCCACGATGACCATTTAGAAAACGAACACCTTAAAACCAACAACGCCAAAAGCTGATCATCTATAATTGCAAATTTGGATCTTCCAAGGTTATGCTTCCACGCAGCATTAAACTCGCCTCTCGCCCTTTCAAAACTTCAAGTCATGCTGCTTCTGCTGATCAGACGCTGCCAAGGCTTGCTTTGAGTTTGTGCCGATAGCAGGAAAATTTCACTTTCATGAAATATTTTTTCGTCTCGCTCACAGAGAGTTACAACAACCCCGAAACATTCACTCGCTCGCTGCTCGGTGCGCTGGCTGTCGGGAAAAGTGTGTCGTCAAACGGGAAACTGGTTTGACTCGATGTTGTTGATGACGACGACGTCTAGGAAGAGGTATCTTGCTTGTTATGCTACCGCTAACTGCTGCGCAACATAATATCTCGGTGGGAGCTTTTCCTACTCGTTGAGTGAAAGTTCGATGAACTTGGAGGGTAGTGGTTTGGTTTTCTGGGTTTTAATTATTTTTAAACATCGTTGGTGACAGAAAACCTCTTGCGTGGCTATGGTACGAAGCATATCTCAATTGAAGACTGTTCGACATGTGTGTCATTTTTTGTGTACATACACTTTCGATATGGACCGTTGACTGCGAGCAGTAATAAAGGCGGCAAAAACGTTGCCCAACTATTGTTATAGACATGCGTTTGTGCCTTGGCAATAAGACATGTTCGCGGCAATTAATTTTCGTCAGCTATTATTTCATAGAAAGAAAGGGTTTGTTTGTATGAATTTGTTTAACAGCTGTTGCTCACTATTACTTTTTGTTTGCTTGTTTACTGCTTATTGCAAGCTTAGTTCATAATTGTTATGCATTCATATTTCTCGGCATGTCTTTGCACTTCAATCAACTGCTTCTAAAATTGTGATATTTGATTGTTTAATGTTATTTGTAATCTAGGACTTTATGCTTGAAATTCTCGAAAAATGTCTGCTGTTATGTTGAAGTTGTTCGTTTTATTTTTGGTGATTTGATTTTCAGATTCAAAAACGTATAGTGAAAATTTACTTAACCGTGAATTGATTGGGACAGGACGCCATCATATTTCAGCTTGATTAATTCGTTTCAGACGAATTGACTCGCGAGGTTGGTGAAGATCCTTAACAGCAAAATGTAATCGTCATTTCCATTTCTCAATTATCCTTACCTCGATAGTTCTTCATATCTCGATGTTTTGAAAAGTTTTCCAAACAACCGGCAATTTCGGTAAAATAATGTAGGTAATATACGAGAAGTTATGTTCTAGCATCACATATTTTTGATTGCGATTCAAACAGCGTTCATACCGATTGAAGGTGACCGACCACCATAACAATCTTTGTAATTAAATAGGATCTCGTAATTGCTTACCGGTTATTTGAAGATGATTTGTTACTTTGTTAGACTCGCAAAAGTTTGAATTTTAATCTTTCCTGAGTGAATTTCGATTGCCGTGAATCGTCTGTGTTGACTGATTCGCCTATGGGTATGCTTCATGCTAAACTTTCATGACGGTGATGCAAGGATGATGAAACGAACTCAATGTTCAGTTGAATGTAGGGTAGATAGTCGTTGACGTCTGTGTTTCGTTCACGTTTTACATATATGGATACCTGCCGTGAAAACGTTAACAAATATGACGATTCACCATTATGGTCTTAAAGGACTCACAAATTACAGGAGTAACAGAAGAATAGGGTCTAACCAGATTATTTAAGGATACCGAACAGTTAATTCAGTATAGTATATCCGATATCTGTTGAATGTACAAATTCAGCGTCAACATTTGATTAGAGCGAATCTGTTTTTGTAAACAAACACTTTGCCTGTAATCTATGGGAAGTTGAATACAATTCCTTCAAATTGAATACATCAGCGGATAGAGGATCTTCCTTAAAGAGTGCTTAATTTGTATTTGTGACTTTTTGTTCAAGAGAAAATGACTACGAAAGCCATTGTTTACAAAAGTAAATTTGCCCTAATCTAATGTTCACGCTGAATTGTTTTACAATAGCTGGTACCACTTTTCACTTTTGATTTATTTTATTTCGAAATTGATAATATCCTTCTTGAAGGTATTCTTTTGACAGCGTATCGCTTCAGATAAGAAGGCGATTCTGTTTGTTTACATCTATCAAACACCATGGAAGCCATACGGGGCTGAGTTTAAAAGAAAATTACATTTGCAAAAGCTTATACCGTGTCAAATTTTAATAGCTCTAAGCAGGTTTTGTGGACGGATGATCTACAACAGACCAAATCTTTACGTTCCGGCAGATCTTCCAAAAGTGTTCCGAATATCAAGTTTCTACGCACTACTTATCCATCGATTTAAAGGCCGCATACGAACCGATATTGATCGTGAAGAGCTAGTGAAGACTATGGAGGAGAACGATTTTCCCGGGTAACTGACTAGGCTATCCAGAAAGCAATGGATGGCGTACAGTGCTGTGTGAGGATATCGGATGCGTTATGTAACCGCTGTTACAATTTATTATAATTTTTTGTTGTGCATGTGTTGATGTCGTTTAGAATTGTGGGGGTTCTAGTAGGATAATGGGTAAGTAGGGAAATAGATTGTAAGATTATTTGTATTAGCAAGTAGGGATATTTAAATTTGAAAAACCAAAAATGTTGTTAGCAAGTAATGGGCTGAAGTGGGGCGAATCAACTGTGGTAATGGAGGAAAATAGAACACACACGCCCTGTTAAACATATTTAATATTTAATTCAGGTCAATGAGTTAGAAACCCCATAATTTTCCCAATATTTGTGCACAGTTATCCGCGTAGCCAGAAGATTACCCAGAAGCAGGCCGACTCTGAGACACAGCTAGAGGAGTCTCCGGTTTCTGAGCCTTTTGCCGGGAGTTCTTGGCCCTTAAAGGGTGATACCTACCAACCTCGAGTTAGGTGAACTATTAGTTATCGAACTCTTTGAAAATACAAAAAGGTATTTGACAGCCGTGTCATTCCTGCCTCTTGTTCAACATTGAAACGTGAGGACTTCGAGGAACAAGATTCAATAAATCCAGTCAATTCATTTGCTTCTCTGACGACGTGGACACTGTCGGAAGAACGTTTCACCGAGTCAGTTGGCGGAAAATTGAATGTGTGAACATCGGAGCAGTGCCATTCCGACCCTATCAACACAAGGAATGGATTGCTTTGGAACTGGCTGAAATAATTTACTGATGCACCACTGAGATCTGGTCTGGACGGAACCATTAAATAGGTGAGGCATCCTAACAGCTCTCGGTACGGCTTGCTCAATTTCTCCTTCTCGTTCCTCCGAAGTTGCAGACCCGCTTCCATCGGAGTTGATACAGGCTTACGGTGCTCCATTCCGAATCGCTCGCAAAATTGATTTCGTGTAATGTTCTGATTCAACGTTATTCGTCCCAGCAGCATGTCACTATTGATCCTCAACCCAATAAACATCGTTGCCTCGCCCATGTCTTGCATTGAAAACTCCGACTTCAGCAACTTCTTGATGACGTCAATTAAGCTAAGGGAACGAGACAAAGGATGTCATCCACGTAGAGCAGCAGGAATAGCTCCTCATCACCACGCTCACGGACGCACGGGCAACTGCTTCAAACCGTAGATGGATTTGTTGAGCGTGCAGAGTCGGTTCCCCTCCTCACATCCACGATTTTGGCGCATGTAGATTTCCTCCGATAGGTTGCCGTTCAAGAACGCCGTTTGCGCATCCATTGGGTGGATCAGCAAATTCTCCTGGTTTGCCAACTCAAGCATCATTCGAAATGTGGACATCTTCACTACTGGGGCGTAGATTGCCATGTAGTTGTGCCCGTACCGTTGGGTGAATCCTTTCGCTACCAATCTTGCATTGTATTTGTCGATAGTGCCATCCGGTTTCATCTTCAGCTTAAACACCCATTTGCATTACACCAGCTTTTATCCATTCGGCAGATCGATCATGTCCAAAGTGTTGTGATTTCAAAACTAGAAATTAGAAGAAAAATTAGCATTTTCCATTTAATTCCAACTATCTTTGCTTATCTTGACAGATACGCGTATTTCGTCTACAGACTTCTTCAGTGTCTCGTACTAATAACTCGACTTAGCACGAGACACTGAAGAAGTCTGCACATTGTAGACGAAATACGCGTATCGGTAAAGATAAGCAAAGTTAGTTGGAATTAAATGGAAAATACTAATTTTTCTTCTAATTTCAAGTTACAGGTATTCCACCTAACAGCTCAAACCCTCTAGGATTTACTGATTTCAGTTTGTGTTCAATGACTTTATGCCATCGCGACCAGTCCTTCCTCGAATTCATTATTTCAATGGTATTCCGTAGTTTCTGCTCGCATTTTTCAGCATTCAACGCATATGCCAGGCAAGACTCACTTATATTTGCAGGTGGCTGCAGTACACGGCTGCTTCTTCGAATACTAACTTATTCTTCTACTTCCAACATCCAGCGACAGGAATCCTTCATTGTTGACGTCCTGGTCATGAATCGGTTAATCTTCAACATCGTTCTCCTGCTCGATAGCAGGAGCATAGCAACCCATATTGGGTGAGCTTCGTCACCATTGTCATTCTTCACTAGTTTTGCGTTGATTGATTCGTTTACAATCACATGTCGTGCAAGGTATACCTTCTGCTTTCAACTGTCCCACCATCGATATCCGTTTATACCGTAGCCGAAGAAGTAACATGCCTGGCTACGTGCATCTGGTTGGATCGCTTCTCCTTGGGATTGAAGGGAATGGACACGCCTGGCTTGTGGCCATACTACATCTCGTACGGCGTCTTGCTGTTCAACGTTACTGTCGGACTCCGATTGATGAAGTACACTGCTGCTCAGGTGCTTCGGACCAAAGTTTCTTCGGCAGACCAGAATCTTCAACCATGCCCTTGGTATGTGTCCAGGATCGTTCTGTTCAAGCGTTCATTCACGCCGTTCTGCTGTAGCGTGTACCATTCCACGGTTCCGGCAGAAGTGCTGGAATTCATTGCCAACGTATTCTCCTCCGTTGTCACACCTGAGGCAACGAGTTTTGCTGTCGAAATGGCCCTCCGTCATGCTTGCATTCTTCTTGAAGTCATCCAGCACCTCATCTTTTGACGTAAGGATTTACACTGCACTAAAATGAGTAAAATCATCCATGAACGAAACGAAATATCTTTTGCCATTCCAGGCTGTCGATGTCAACACGTCGCTATGCACCAGCTCCAACGGTTTGGTTGATCTCGGAATAGGAACATCTCCTAAAAGCTGTCTCGCATGCACAAAAGGTCCTCATACTTCGATGTCTTGAAAAGCTTATTTCGTCAGTGCCATCTAGTTGACCATTTCACATTTCACCATTTCGATCACGATTTGAACCGTTTTGTCTAGCTTCACCATGTTACGAAGGCAGTCTGCTGTATG